>VMDR010021910.1:0-16542 GCA_007922815.1 Macrotus californicus
GTGTTGGCTGTTACCCTGACTGTCCTCTGTATCTACCTGGATCTGCCCTGGTATCTCAGGATGGTGTGTCAGTGGACCCAGACCCGGCGCAGGGCTAGGAACATACCTTTAGACAAACTCCAAAGAACTCTCCAGTTCCATGCTTTTATTTCCTACAGCGAACATGATTCTGCCTGGGTGAAGAATGAGCTGGTACCTTGCCTGGAAAAAGAAGATATACGGGTTTGTCTCCATGAGAGGAACTTTATTCCTGGCAAGAGCATTGTGGAAAATATCATAAACTGCATTGAGAAAAGTTACAAGTCCATCTTTGTTTTGTCCCCCAACTTTGTTCAGAGCGAGTGGTGTCATTACGAACTCTACTTTGCCCACCACAATCTCTTTCATGAAGGATCTGACAACTTAATCCTGATCTTGCTGGAACCCATCCCACAGAACAATATTCCTAGCAAGTATCACAAGCTGAAGTCTCTCATGACACAACGGACTTATTTGGAATGGCCGAAGGAGAAGAGCAAACGTGGACTTTTTTGGGCTAACATTAGAGCTGCTTTTAATGTGAAATTAATACTAAATGCTGAAAACAATGATGGGGAAATGTAAAAAAAAAAAAAAGGCCAGGAAGTCCAACATAAGAAACTCTCATGTACATGGGTTCCAACGAACATCATGGTGTTAAGCTATTGCCTAAACAGTGCCCACATTCTCTGTCGTGTTCAAGAAGACGGGGCGACAGTCATGCTTCATGGAGCCAGTAAAGCAGGCTGGGGCTGAGGTGGTGCCCAAACTTGGCAGTTACAGACAGCTCAGTCTCTTCTGGTTGAACCATATCCTGTTTCAAACCGAAACAGTCCCCTTTGGGTTAAAGGCTCAGTCATTCGAAGACCTTTCCCCTCCCGTCACCTTTCCCGAATGGGTTCTGCGTGAGCAGGAGTCCACGGGACTTCGTAGGAGTAAGGAAAGAGTCAACCTCACAACCGAATGCAGTGTTCCTTCAAGTGCCCTCTGCATCCTCATTGGCCTCTGGGTGAGCTCTGCCATCCTGCTCAACTTTAGGGCTTGAGGAAAAGTTAGACCAGATGTGGAAAATGAAGACAGCTTTTTTTCTTCACATCTGAATAATCGTTACATTTTTGACCTAGCTACAAAAATATGCAGTAGTTTGTGTATATGAAAGGAAATACAGCCTTAGTCATAGGCTGTTGAGGCCAAAGACATGGGTTTACCTGCTTGCCAAAATCCTCTGCCACCCACCCCTCCAAAGAAACAAAAAAAACTCAGAGCCAAATTTATTTGTAACTGATTATTGTATAGGACATTTTGGTGCATTCGAATTTTGGAGAATGCCTCAAAACTAACAAAAAGCACATTTTAGACAGAAATATTAGACACTGCTAAGTTGGACTTACTGAAAAATAGCAGAAAGAGACCAGTAATCCTCAACCCATTTTACCATTTACAGAAGACTAGATTCAAAAGGGTGAACAGAGAGTCATGAAATAGAGGCTCTGGACCTGTGGGGACATGGCTTTGGATTTCTTCCAAAGGCAAACGAGAGGGGCTCTGAGTGTAGTAGAAGCATAGTCTGGTGCCCGCCCTCAGCCTGAAGGCTTGAGGGGCAACAGGAATGCAGACGGGTGGGGTGAGAGCTCCTGGAGTGTATCCTGGAGTTGGTGCAGGGGTGGGTAGTGAGTAGAGAGATTGGTGAATGATGCTTCTTCACACATACAAGTTTGTGATAAATATTGAGTGAATGAACCAGTGCTTCCCACCTGGAGAATTCAGAAGGTGAAAGGTTGGCTTGGGCAGCCCCCAGGCAGCAGCAGGAGGAGAGAAAGGAAGAAGCGACTGTAATCTGCCCTCGCATCAGTCAGCACGGCAAACCTCCTGCGGGCATGTCGACCATGGAGAGGGAAGCTGGGATGAAGCTGTCATGAGGGGACCTCAGCTATCTGGACAGCCTTGTGTACAATAAAGGGACTGTAGTGGTAAGAGGCCATGGGACTAGGGGGAAGAGGTGTGTGTTGGGGAGGGAAGGGGATGGCTGCTAGAGGTCAGCCAGAGAATGTGCCCCTTGCATCAAGGAACTGTGCAATGTGGGATTTGCCCAAAGCTTCTGAATAACCCACAGGTACGTCCTGTGAAAGAGCCTGTTTGCCTTGTCCAATAGTTAGCTTCAGGGAGATTTGCTCCTCTCTGTCTACTATACTCTTCCTTGCAGCAGCCTGGGGACATCCAGAACGTGGAAAAGACAGAGGAGATGGAGGAAGGGTAAAGACATTCCTCCCTCACTTCCCAGCAAGGAAGGAGCCAGCGCCAGGCAGACTTTTGAACTGGGTGTGAGATGGGGGTTACATTGGACTGGCCTGGACACTTTAATGCCTGAAGTACAGGTACAGTTGCTGAAACGAGACTCGTCACTAAAATCTATGGGGTCTTCCCCAAATTCAGAATAGATCCTGACGGAGGGAGAGCCCACAAAGCCTGGTGGTAAGGCAGTGGTTAAAGAGGAAAGAGAAGCCCTTTCTTTACGGACTTATTCAGTAGACCAGTTTAATAATTAATCATTGTAAAGTAATAAACCTTAATGAGATTGTATTCGAGTAGTCTTCTTCCTTGCTTGCCAGGAGAGCACTGACTTTCCTGCAGACCCTCTCCCAAGCGGTGAACTTGCCTGAGCCTCCAGTGGACTGTTTCATAAACTAAAAAACAAAAACACTAAAAAAAAACCCCTAAATAACAACAAAATAGATCACACATTCTAAATGACTAAATACTTTACTTGTTTATTTATTTATTTAGCTATCTAGCTATCTATCTATTTATTTAAAAACACATATTTATTTATCAGTACCTTTTAACCTTGCAACTCAGGGTTAGCAGCACCCAGTGTGGCCCAGCCTCTCTGGGGGAGTCCTTGTGGAGATGCCCTCTTTGAGGGACCATGTATCCTGGCTGTAGACTGTAATGGTCAATGTCTTCATCTCCCAGGAGCACTCTGTGGAAGGACTGTTCTGCAAGCTTGCGTTGATTTCAAGAGCCTCTGTAAGTTCTTTGCAATAAGTTAGAAGGTCTTCTTAATAACAAAGGTTCCCACAGTCCCTGATCTAGCCTCATAGGATAGGTCCCCCAGTGTCAATTTTAGAAGAGAACAATATTTAGCAAAAGGAATACATCTTAAGCAACACCAAGTGAAGAGCTTCAGGCCAAGGCAGATTAAAAGATTTGACACGTTTTACCAATTGAATTTTACCTACCTTGTCAGTTTGTTCTAGAAAACCAGAGGACTGGGGATGATAAGGGCAGTGACAATACTACAGTATCAGCCAAGTTTGGCATAGCTGGTGTAGAATTTGTCTAGGGAAATGGGTTCCTCTTTTCTTATGGGACTCTGGGGATTTTCCGAGCAGAAGAACTGTTTTCTAGAAGGACTTTGGTCACTGCTGTAGCTGTAACCCTTCGACACGGGAATGCTTCTACCCAGTAAGACTACACGTGGACCATCATTAGTACATTTTGATCCTTGAGGAAGGGCAACTGAATTGAAATTCACTTTCCAAACATCAGATAGGCCTCATTCGTCTTATTTCCCCCTTTTTAAAAGAGACATTCCCTTCCTGATTTCCTACTAAAACACACCAATAGTACAGAAGAGGAAAAAACTTTTGTTCTTCTAACAGAGGCAGAAACTCAAATCCCACATCTGTCTCAGCACACACTGTGTTCCTGCCTTGGTGTGACCACGCCTAAGGGTTCTTCTTCAGAATTCCATTTCTATAAACCTTCTCCGACACGCACAAACTTTCTGCAACTCGTATAAACCACTCATCTCTTGTCCTATTTCCTGTTGCATTCACTTTAGAACAAAGTTACTTTTTTTTTTTCAATAAAAATACATTTCCATTCCTCACCTTCTTTTACCAAACACACCTCTTATTGTATATGTGCAATCGTTTCCCGTCACCGTGAAGCCCTAATCAGGCTTTATCATAAGCGTCTGGAGGTTAAACTGAGGCATCTTGCGTGCCTCTGCTATAAAATGACACGTTAAGGTCTCTGCCTTTAGGACCCCGGTCTCCCATCTAGTCTGCCAGCTCCAAAGCTAGAGAGCAGTAGACAACGGCATTTCTTTAATTAAACCAACATCCTTAAGGTGGTTTTTCTTCACTAAAGGTTAATCCTAGATCATGTGCACTTTAAAAGTAATTGCATTCGTTTCTGTTATTTCTTCAATTTGTATGAGTGCTCATTTGTTTTAAGCCAATTAAATAGGGCCCTTTTACAGTCTACATTAGAATTTACAAATCAAATTTTTTGGCAGTACCATCTAACAACATCATAGCTATAACAGATATTCATAGACATGCATAAACACACAGCACAATAATACAAAACCCAAAAGAAAAACTGTGGATCCAAAAGCAAAGAGAATGGCCCCCAAAGATCTTAAAAGGGGAACATTTTTCTGGAGGGAAGACTGAAACATGGGTCCAAAGGTGAAGCCTGAGTGGCAGATGGCTGCTACCCGTCTGCAGACAAAGATGGGGGAGGGGAAAGGAAGAGTGTAGGCAGGGTGGTGGGCAAGGGGGCGGAGACTGGAAAGTGAGGGGTCTTCTGAGGTTATTTTAGTAAACCTGGTTTTCTTTTGAGTTGCAAGTGCAAAGGTAAAAGTTAAAGTTTTCCAAGGATCCTCCTTTTGTTCCAGTTTCGCCAGTGTGGACTTCCCTTTGTAAGGCATTTACCTAATTTAGAATTCTTTTTTCCTAAGGGAGGTGATCAAGTAGGCTCTTGATTTCACTTAGAGCTCCTAAGGTATGATTAAAAAAAATCTCCTCTTGCCCTGGCCAGGTGGCTCGGTTGCTTGCAGCATCATCCCGTGCACCCCAAAGTTTCTTGTCTGATCCCCGGGCAGGACACACAGCTAGGTGGAGGGCTTGATCCTAGTCCAGGTGCATGTGGGAGGCAACAGATCAATGTTGCTCTCTCACATCGATACATGATCAAATATTTTTAAGTGGTTTCAATAATTTCCCCCTAAAATATTGTTGACACTGAAAATACAGACTTTTGACACTTTAAACTAGAATTAAATAAGACTTACATTTTTGTCGCATACGAAAATGTCCACATGTTTCAGGCATATGAAAGTTCTATCATAAGAAGTTGATTTCTTTAGCCAAATATTTTCTACCTCTTCTGTTGAATTCTTCCAGATACCAACTTGAGAAAGGGGATGCTTGTTTCAAGGATATTGAGGGGTCTCACAGAACCCAAAGGCGGAGCTCCAAGAAAGTTTGGAAGCAGAGACAGTAAACTGCCCAAACTTTCTCTGTCTAATCTTTCTACCCAGACGAATTAGCTGTGATGGGGGTAAGGATGAGGATCGAGGAATTGCCTGCCTCATGACCACTATCCAGAAGGATGGTGTATTGGCCTGTTAGGGCTGCCGTAGCAACATACCACAGGCTGGTGACTTACACAACAGAAATTTATTTCTCACAGTTCTGAAGCCTGGAAGTCCAAGATCTAGGTGTCAGTGGGTTTGTTTTCTGCTGAGGCCTTTCTCCTTGGCTTGTAGATGGCTGCCTTCTTGCTGTGTCCTCAGGTGGCCTTTTTTCCTGTCTGCCCACACCTGTGTGTCTCTTTTTCTTCCTATAAGGACAACATTCATATTGGATTAGGGCTCCACCCTTACGCCTTCATTTAACCTCACTTTAAAACCCCTATCTCCTAATATAGTCATATTCTAAATTACTGGGATTTAGGGCTTCAACATATGAATTTTGGAGAGGACACGATTCAGTCCGTAACAGATGACTATGCAGATAAATTGAAAAATGTTATGACAGAGATTTTTAGTTGTCACCAATATTCATTCTCTCTTTATTTAATACTAGAATGTGCGAACTTCATTAGGGCAACTCAGCTCGAGATTTCATTTCCCAGTCTCCCTTCCAGCTTGATATGGACATGTGACTAAATTCTGGACAATAAGATGTAGCTGGAAACTAAGTGCTTGTCTGGGTCACATCTCTAAGAAAAATGGGTCATGGCTTTCCACTTGAAAAGGGGTAAGAATTAGAAGAAACCACCTAGTCCCTGGAGATGAAAGCCTGTTGATGACATGCCCTCCTTCTGTCATTTTGTTCGGCTCCAGTCAGCCCCTCTCCATGTCTTGGATGGCTCACCTCTTACGTCAGAGGAAAGTAAACTTCCACCTTGTTTAAGCCACTACACTCTCGGATCCCGTCGATGTCGCATCTCCATCTGCACGCTCATGAGTACAGACACTCACAACACATGGGAAGTGTGCAGCCTGTGACTGTTTCCTGACTGCATACATGAGAAGACGGGGGGCATGTTTCACTTGACAACCTGAAGCAGAGCGTCTGATATCCTGACAGAGCCACCAACATCTCTCACCTGTTTGACGATGCAACCTCCCAAAGAGCCCCCTTGCTTCTACTCCTGCCTTACACATTCTCTCAATAGCAGTCGGAGTGATTGTTTTTAAGGTGTAAATTATAGTAAATCATTCCTCTGCTCACAACCTGTTAATGACCTCCTCTTGCAGTTAGAATGGAGGTCAAGCTTCTCATCGGGACCTGCTGCTGTGGTCTGCTTTCCTTCCCCTCTGCATCTCTTTCCTTTCTCCCCCTTGCCCACCACACTCCAGCCACCCTTGTCTTCTGACTATTCTCCTGGAATGTGCCACATTGATGTCCGCCTCTGCCACCCCTGCTCCTGGTACTTGCACTGAGATTAGTCTTTCTCAGGAGCATGCTTAGCTTGTTCTTGACCTTGTGTCTCACCTGAAATGTCACCTCCTCTGAGAGGCCTCCCTGTGATTTCTAATCTAAAGGAGCATTCCCTGCAGTCACTCTCTGTCACATCACTCCCCTTGGTTTTCTTTATAGCAGACATCACTCCCGGAAATTATCTTGTTTACCTGTTTTCTGTTTTCCCTCCACAAAGACACCTATGCTTCGGGAGAATAAGAGACCTCCGGACCGAGTCCGTACCTTATCCCCAGTACTGAGAACAGTGAGTGGCCTGTTGCAGCCACTCAGTAAAAACTTGCTGGATGCATAAATAGCTCCGAATGGCCATGAGTATGAAATGTCCTTAAATTCCTCACTTTCATCTTAAAAACACATACAAATAGAGTATCCCCTCCATTCAGGTTTGTGCAGGGCCTTCACATGCCCCCAATCTACTGCCACAATTCAAAAGGTTTGCCTTAGTATGTTTTCAGTTATTAACACCTTGATGAAAATAAAAATTAGATTCTCTAATAAGGTGACAGGTTAGAAGAAATGGAACATGGCCAAGATGATTAGGGAAGGCTGCTAGGATGAACTCTGTTGAAAGTCCTTTGGGCAACCTCAGGGCAGCATAAGGGTCCCAGGCCTGTGTCTGGGAAGGCCTTCCAATTTGGGGGGGGACACAGTGGATGTAGAGCTGGAAGTAAAATGGCACCATGAGCAAACTGGCAGCTTTGCTGGGTGTGTTTGTTTTTATGGCTTCCGTAACAAATTACCACACACTGGGTGGCTTAAAACACCAGGAGTTGATTCTCTTCCAGTTCAAGAAGCCAGAAGCCCAAAATCCAGGTGCCCACAGGGTTGGTTCCTTCCGGAGACTCTGAGGGAAGAATGTCCTATGCCTTTCCCCTAGTTTCCAGTGGTTGCCACAGTCCTTGGCATTGCTTGGCTTGTTATCTGCACCAGTCCAATCTCTGCCCATGTCTTCATGTGGCGCTCTCCTCTGAGTCTGTGCATCTTCTCCTTTTCTGTCTCTTATAAGGACACTCTCATTGGATTTAGGGCCCTCTTTAACCCAGTATGAAATTACCTTGATCCTTACTGTCATTTTATTTGCAAAGACCCTGTTTTCAAATAAGGTCACATTTTGCAGTTTAAGTGGATATGAACTTTTTGGAGGGGCAGGGTGTTATTCAGCCCTGGGGTTGGCATGGCTCTCTCTGATGACCTGGAGACTCAGCTGGAGGTGGCAAACACACACACACACACACACACACACACACACGTGCACGCTATCTTGGGGAGAGAGAATATGAAAGAAGTTGGTTGGGAAATCAGGAGTGCAGAGATGGGAATAATTGGCAAGGGGAATAGAATGCATGGGTGAGAGAGAATGGGAGGCAGTGACAAGATGCCTGGGGTGTGAGGGGGAGAGAGTAGGAGTTTAAATAAGAAGGTGAGCACAAAGAAACAATATGGGGAAAGGAAGAAGTCAGTTTTTGTTTGGTTTTCTGGAGACTGATTTGATTAGAAAGGAATGAGAATAAATTACAGGCAGTAAAAGAGACTTGAAAGGATTTCTAAAGTCACAAGGCTTTCTGAGGGTTTTTAATTATAGTTAGCTTATGAGGAATCTCAACAGTGTCAAGTCTAAATATGACTTTGTTTTTATCTCCCTCCAGTTATTCCATCAAGTGGAATCTGAAATTCTCCCCTTCTAATCCCTTAATGATATCTCAAGCAGATTTTATACCTCTTCAGTTTTTTGTTTTTTTTTTAGGTATTAATAGTACAATCTAGTTTAATATGTTTAATCTCCAACTCCACCTAAACTCCTTGCCTTTCCCCATATCAGAGGTTAGGCTTATAGCTCAGTGTTGAGTAGATGCGGGTGGGGGTGGGTGTCGTCAACCTGAGATACACACCCCCTGCTCCTCCCTCTCCCATATCTAGCTTTCTGATGTGGAGACCAGGAATGGGAAGTAGGAAGGCCAATATTCTTTTCAATGATTGTGTTGATTAAGGTACAGGCTAAGCTGTTAAACAAGGGAACAGGGATTTCAATAAAATAGAAATTCCTTTCTTTCTTAAATAATAGTTAAGAGGTCTCTGATAGGTAGCTGACTGTACTCTACAAAGTTATTTCTGGGTTCGGGTTGACCAGTTGACTCTGTGTATCATAGCTTTTCTTCTCTTCTGGTCTCTGCTCTCCTTTACATGGATTGGCAAGGATGAATGCAGTCCTCCTGTGCTTTCTCTGAGTACGCACACCAAGGAAAGCTGAGGTGCAGCTATAGCACCTTTTCCAGGTGCATGACACCACAGTGTCTCATTGTGTATTAGTGAGCATTACTCCAACAGAAATCTCCAGGTGAGTCGACATCAGTCCCCCTGTTCACTGACACTGCTGAACTTTCAGGGACCCATGTAATGTCCCCCATGACTGCTCAAAAATGGACCACTCTTGGCAGGCGTTGGGAGTCCTGCACATTTCTGCATCAGAGCAAGTACCCATTTGGGGAAAGACGTGGCTAGTCCCCCTGTCCAATGTCCATGAGTGATTCTGTTGGCATTCTCTCTTCACTGGGCTTGGGAAGGAGGGGATCTCCCATGGGGAGAAGAGAGCACAGTCTACGTCACAAGCACTGGTACCCCAATGCTGCTGATGCTCCCGCTGCCCTCCCCAGCATTCTCAGGGGCTGGAAAGTGTGAGGGCGCGGTGGTGGTTGGGTGGCATTGCCTGGTTCAGCTGCTTTTTAGAATGCCCTGAGGGAGGTGCTGGGCCCCAATTGCTGGCATCTGTGTCAGAAAATGGGCTACATAATACTTTCTTGTTCTCAGTTTTAAACCCAAAACATAGGAAAAGTTCTGGTCAATACCCTATTATGTAATCAGAACCAACAGTTGGAAAGGGGAACTGAAATCATTGCTAAACTATCGAATCACATGACTGACGAGCAACTTAAAAATCCTAAATTTGAATTAAATAATCAAAAAGTATATGAAATAAAATAACAGAAGAAAAGGCAGAGAATAATTCAGTCATATGGATGTATGTCCATTGGTTCACAAAATCTATTTCATGAAAATATCCTGAGGAAATAACTGTTCATGCACACCCTAAGGAAATATATGTACAAGCTGCTTTTTGCACCATTTGTAGTAGCAAAAATTGAAAACAATTTAAAGATCCAGTAAGAGAAGACTGGTTAAATACATTCATAAGCATGTAATTCTGTAACATAACACCATCACACTCAAGCACACCAGATGACATATTAGGTGAAATGTTCAAGTTAAAACTATAAATTATTACACCCATATTATTGCCCTACCAACCACACTCAAAGCAGGCCTTACTTCTGCCAGACCCCATATTTAGGATTTTTGCAAGCAGGTCAGGTGGTAGCTGGAAATCAGCTACAGTGGAAATATATACACTGCCCATATCAACAAGCAGTACAAATCAACCTTTCTTTTTGGTAACCTGGTTCACTGGCATCAAACTAAATGGCAATGATAGCAAAGAAAAAGCCAACCTACTTGTTTGTATCAAAATGTATGCATTTGTGGGTTCAAAAGATCATGAAATATAAAGTAAATGATGGGGAGAAGAGGTTGGCAAAAAGTTTGACAGAGGGTGAATGTCAGTAACATAAAAGAGAACGTGAAATTAACTAGTAAAAACATAACCCTGAAAGAGAAATAGGAAAATTTTGTGAGCGGTTAATTCACTGGTTAATTCACTAAAGGATACAAATTGCCAAGAAACATGAAAAACCATTATAGACATTTATAATAAAAAAATTAAAATGAAACAATAGGAGACATCACCATCTATGAAACTGACACATCTGTAAAATGTTACTTTTGCGGAGAATGTATAAAATGCGTACTCTGACACGCTCTTGGGGGCAGCTGGATGGGGACAAACGGCACAGAGAGCACTTTCTTGGGCAGTGTGCATCAAGGGCACACTCTAGTGGGTGTCTAGGGTTGGACTTGTGGGGAGCACACAGGGTGACCAGTCAAGGGTGGGGTGTTTCTTTGTAGGCAACTGCATGAATATACCTAAAGCCATGGAATTGTATACTTTACTTTTTAAATCACAGAACTTTTTTTATATAGATTCTATTGAATTCTGAATGGAAGCACAGATTCAGAAATAAAGTACATACTGTATTAATACTCAAATGTACAAAGAGTTAACAGCTATATTGTAATATGAATATGCTGTGAAAGAAGCAAAAATTACAGAGCAGGTGCCCCATCCCTTTGCTAATATTAACTGGTCACACAGAATCAGCACAGACAATATCATCCAACTTGTGTACAGAAAGATCACCCTTCTCAGAAACAGGAAACACAGAAATCTCTTTTTGTAAGTTCCTCTGCCTGCGTGTTGTTCTGCAAGGAAGCCTGTTGTCCAAGGTTGACATACCCAAAGTCAGCAGGAATGGTCTCTTAAGAAACCCATCTGTGATGTACTTTTCCACAAGCATTTCCTTCGAATTAGTTTTGCCACGCGTTGTGTGGTCCTAAAGTCCCAAGTACAAATTTAGTTCCCTCGTGTTGTAGACATTACACAGCTTTTCTGCTGTGCTAAATGTGTGTGCTGGGACAAAGGACGCTTATGGTGTTTTATAATTTCCAGGTTTGCAGCCTGCTCTCTGTGGTTTGAACTGCTGTCAAACCGACCTAGTAACAGATTGGAGAAGGAGCTTTGATACACCTGATATCTATTTACACACAGTGTGATCGGATCTGCTGGCGATTTTCTATTGATTCTGTAAGGATTCAACGTGCTTGTTTTTTGCTAATTTTTACAACAGTTTGCTGCTGTTTCTATAACCTAACTCAGGTTTGGGAAGAGGTCGATGCTCGGATTGTGTCTCCTCCAGATCGCCATTGCTGACTCCTTTGCAGACATTGCTCCCAGCTTCTCTGTGGGTTGCATATTATGCTTCTTGGCTGGGGTTTCTACCGTGAGTATCCCAACAAATTGTTCTATGTTCAGAAGTAAGTCAGCACTTGTACCTTTGTCATTGTCACACTTCAAATGAGTGAAAGATGTTAATAGTATGTGAATTATATCTCAATAAAGCTTTTGTTTAAAACAAAACAGCTACAGGTCACATTTAACTGCAGGATATTTACGCTGCCCCAGATCCAAAATCAAATGCTTGGGTATGGAATGTGGGTGGACAGAAACTGCTGCTTAGAGAAATAGAGGGGTGCCTGGAGTCTAACATACGGGGCTTCTGTTTTGAGTTCACTCTTTTGGCTGCTATTAACTGAACTTAGGCTGGTACTGACTTGCATGGCTGTGATAACTCCACCAAGGCCCAGGCTGTCCAATCCGGTAGCCATTAGCCATGTTTGAGCACTGAGCACATGAGACATCAATAGCCCAACTGAGATCTGCTTGCTTGTGTTCAAATAACCCTAATTTTATTCAATAGTGGTCCTAAAGAACAAAAGTAGTGATGCTGATAATTCAAACATACCAAAGAAAAGCCATAAAGTGCTTCCTTTAAGTGAAAAATATGTCTAAATAGGAAAAAATATAGTATGTATAGGGTTTAATACTATCCATTGGGGGTCTTGGAACGTATCTTCTGTGGATAACGGGGGCAGGGATTACTGTGCTCTCTAGACCCGGATTTCAAAGTCACATGCCTTTGGAAGCCAGGAACTGAATTCTTAGTCAAGACCACCCTCATCTGCAGGTATGGGTTTGAGGGAAGAAATGGTGGGAGGGGAGGTGGAGAGGAAGTTCATTCTTTCTGCTTTAGAAATATATTTATAGACACATTTCCCCTCTTAAAGAAAATGTGAGGGGGTTGAGGGAAAGATCTATCTCGATAGATAGATAGATAGATAGATAGATAGATAGATAGATAGATAACATTGCATGTCACAAAGAATCCCCAAATCCCAAGGTTATTAGGTCAGGAAAGCTGATCTTGCTCATGGTGGCCGGAAAGCAGATTCTAGCAAAACATTGTGTGCAGTTTATCACTGGAAGTCATGCGACACCAGGATGCGGGCAAGTTTAGAGGAATTCAGATAGCATTTCTTAGCTTTATTTGCCCATTTTTTTGTTTTGCTATTTTGCTGTTATTTTAAAAGACAAGAGTGGATTCTTTGGGTGTGCTGGCAATGACCCAAAGCAAGGGTTTTAGACTTTACCTGAGAATAGAGATTGTCAAATAGCATGTTTTTCACAGGAAAATTTTAAAAAATCACTTTTTGAAGAAAGTTTGAACATATCAGTGGCAAACAATGTGAGCACCAGATTTACTCTGACAACCAACTTGTTTAAAAAAGACACGATTAGTACACATTTTATATTAGCACGTGAATGGTCTTTCCTCTTTATGAATGAGTTTAAGCAAAACTTTGACCGTGACCCCTCCCTCTTTCCACTCTCTGTCCCGTACTGGTGGTCTGATCAAAAGGCAGAAAGAAAAGCAAAACACTTGAAACACACCCAGACCGGCTCCCGCACCCCCACCAGCAAGGCTGCAAACATAAGCATTTTGGACTCAGCCAACACTGATCTGTGGGTTATTAACACCACCTCCTTTTCAGTTCAGTAGTGAGCTGACTGTAGCGAAATACAGAGCCACAAAGATGTAATTCTATTTAATACTGGCCTATCAAATCAACCCGCAGTCCACATTCTACGTATGAAGAGGAGAAAATAGTAAGGTGGACACGTACTCTGCAATGCAATTTCAGCGGGCTTCAATAGGTGGCACAAAAGAGCTCCTGACATTAAATCTGGATACCAGTGAAATAAATATTTGAGGAAGTACTTCACTTTCCCACAGACCGCCAGTGAGACGGACAAGCAGTCTGTTCTGGTAAGTGATATCTTTTTAAAATTATTATTCTATAAAAGAAACTAATGGTATCACCAGTATTTGGGCACAAAAATCTTAGTCTCTGTGATTAATTCCTGGGTGTTTTTCCAAGTGGGTTATTTCTGATATACTTACTGCAGTTTCAACTAGCATTTGCTTGTTAGTTCCTTGTGCTAAGGCAGAGAAAGGGTTTGTATGTATGTGTGTGTTTGTGTGTTTTCTTGAACGATACCTCATGTCGAGCATGATTAGCTTGCAAGAGATCTATTTGAGTCAGGAGATGAGTATTTGGGTCACACACATTTTCTCATGGAGCTGCTAGCTGTCGACTTCAGGTTGTATTGCTCTTCATGTGGCCCCTTCTCCGCCTGTCTGCAATGAGAATGCTGAGAAAATGGGACGGGGCGGGTCACTCCTGCAGGCAGTGCTGCCTTACGACTCCTCTGCTGTCCTTGGCAGGTTTATTCCAGTTTCTTCTCTGGGCTGTCCCCACAAGTGACTCTTTTGTTTGCTCAGACCGCTGAAACTAGTCTGCGGAGCTCCTGGTCAGGTAGAACTGCAGATTTTGAAGACGTTTCCCAGGTTTCACCCGATTTGATCAAAAGAATTGAAAGGGAGTGCGTCTTTATTACAAAAAAAAAGTCATAAAACCACATAGGTAACAAAGAAGAAAAGCTCTTGAACTCGTTCTGATCTTTTCAGGCTGCGGTTAATAAATAGCTGGTTGGCCTGGTGCAGAGAAGACTCACTCAGTATTTTCGGACTGAAGTCAGTGGGCTGGATGGACTGTGTGATCATCTGATAAGACAGGTCAGAGTCCTGATTTGATGCCCCCCAGTGTCTCCAAACAAAGGTAATTCGAATGAATTGATGGATCGTATCATACACCGGGAGGCTAAACTTACTACATCACAGAAATTGACATCGACTCATCTAGAGATACTTTCAAATTAAAGCATCCTTTTACTGATCAGCTTAGCAAACCATTGCTCCATTTGGTAGTGAAATAGTTTTGAGATTCTAATATACATGAGATTCAGTGCTGGTTATGAGGACTTTAACTAAAAAATATTGATTTTCACTGATTTAACAAGTTTGGGGTATATATAAAAGTTAAAGATCTTGTAAGTACCTAAAACTCAGTTTCTCGTATGTACAGTACCTTGACTCCTTAATTACAGAAATAAAGATGGTACTTCTGAGTACTTCAAATTAATCACTATAAACAAAAGGGCAAAGTGGAAGTTGGGCAAATAGAAGATAGCCGAATCAATTAATTTTGCTAACTATAAAGCTGAAGCTATGCTTTCATTAAATGCTTGGGGACAGACAGCTTTATCAGTTTAACTTTTGTGGTGGTTGCCGTTTCTATGGAAGTGAAGACCACTCTGGTCTTGCTTGCGGTGGGCTCACTGTGCGCCCGGCCCTACTGTCCATGGCCCAGGCACAGGCAGGGCCTTCTCTCTGACACTTGTCTCTCTGGTCACTCTCTGTCCACCAGGCCTGACTTTACTGATTGCTGCTTTCTTGAACTCAAGTTGGTCAGAAGGAAGAAAGATCCCCAGTTTTGAATTCAGGCTTCGGATAAGTAAGGAACCTCATTTGAGGGTTAAGTCCAAGCCACTTTTACTTCGACCTACTTTTACCAGATAGTTCTGTTTGGAGATATTAGGCACTGGCCCAGGCAATAATTGAATATTATTTTGATTCTCTCTTAAGTACTTCTCTTTGTGTAAGTAGCTCTTTCAGGAAGTCTGAGAGGAAGGATTGGGAAATTTCTGGGACTTTCAGTCAAATACAATCAATGTCAAAAAATGCCACATTAACTTTGAACATGCATTTTAATGTGTGTGTCCTCTTTCTTGCCTTCGTGAGTGGTGATGGAGGGTGCTACTGGGCCCTCTCCTACATTAAGAGAAAGCAGGGTAACAAGGGATCATTGGGCACCTCTACAAAAGGGTGAGTCCAAGCGATGTTTCCAAAACCAGATACCTTTGCATGTTTAACTTAGAGAACCTTTGCAATGCAGGTGTTTCTGGGACTTGAATTAGAATCAGCCTTTAGTATCTGCATTCCGAACCCCTCGGATGCTCAAGTCTCTTATATATTGTAAAGTGACATAGTATTTGTATGTAACCTAAGTGTACCCTCCCATATACTTTAAATCATTTCTAGATTACTTTTAAACCTAACACAATGGAAATGCTATATAAACAGTCACATTGTTAAAGGAGTAATGACAAGGGGGTAAGAACCTGTACATGTTCAGCAGAGATACAACCATCGGCTTAACAACATAGTACACACCAGAAATAGTATAACATGTTTTAAAGGATATTTTTGATCTGAGGTTGGCTGAGTCCATGGATGCAGAATTGGGGACTAGAGAGGGCTGATTGTATTTAGGTCCTTCTGTGCTCACTGAGAGAGGTCAGGAGATATGTGAAGAGGAATTTAACATTGCTGATCTAGTTGGCTTGCTTGTCTAATGCAGTCTGGGGGATTCGGAATAAGATCCCTGCAAGATCTGTGTAGCCACAAGGCACCAGCTCAAAGTGTCCCTGGGCAGGGAGGGGTGTAGCACTCTCTAGGGTTCACCCCAACACAGCTCCCTCTGGTCTCATGTGACATGGAAATGGTGGTACCAAAATAGTATCTGAGATATGTCCATACTTTTCCTGTGTATAATGTGCACATTTTTTTGCCTAAATTTTTTTAAAATATATTTTATTGATTATGCCATTACAGTTGTCCCATTTCCCCCCCTATATTCCCCTCCACCCTGCACACCCCTTCCCACCCACATTCCCCCTCTTTAGTTAATGTCCATGGGTCATATATATGAGTTCTTTGGCTTCTACATTTCCTATACTATTCTTAACCTCCCCCTGTCTATCTTCTACCTACCA
>VMDR010021911.1:0-16537 GCA_007922815.1 Macrotus californicus
CAAGGATTTTTCTTTGTCTACTCGCCGTTAGAATTATAAAAAGGCAAAACATATGGGTATTTAAATAGCTGCATAGTAAACCACATTTTAATTTTGAAACAACATGGGGTATGTAGTGTTAGGTTAAATCCTTTTTTACATTTTAGTTTTCTACTACAGTTTATATTCAATACCTCTTTGTATTAGTTTCTGGTGTACAGCACAGCACATGAACATGCATATAGGTTACCAGGTTAAGTCTTTAGAAAACATGTTTTTATTTTTTGATGAGAGACAGAGACAGAGAAACATCAATTTGTTGTTCTACCCATTTATCCATTCATTGGTTGCTTCCTGTGTGTACCCTGACCAGGGATGGAACCTGCAACCTTGGCGGATCAGCATGGCGTTCTGACCAACCGAACTACCTGCCAGGGCCAGTTTAGGTCGGTAATTCAGATATGTTGAGGTTCTCCATAGCATAGTGTTCAAAGTTACGTAGCAGTTTGCTTACAAAATACACTTAAAGGCATCCTGGTTACCTTTAAATAATTTTAACTGATATTAGTCATAGTTTGACTAATGCATCATACGAGTGTGCCAACAAATTAAAAATATATGTAGAAACTATACCAAAACTGCATACAGACTATAGATTAGTTTACAGCTTTTTCTCAGTTTGGCCATTATTTTGAAGGCTTGTGTTATGTGGGGGATTCTTCCTTTTTTAAACACTCTCTGTTGAGTCATGTTTTTAAAGGTCAAGTATCCAGTGGGCCACTTAAAAAGTAGGTGTAACAGTAGTAATGGTGGGATAGTAGAGTCCTAGTGTGTGTTTGTACTGATTAGCAGTTCTAGTTAATGAAAAAAATAACTACAAAGTATAGCGAAAAGGAAAAACCTCAGAACTGCTATGTCAACTAGCAGGAGCTGGCGCCGTTTTCCTGTGGCATTCACATCGACTCTGTACTTTATAAGGCCATTTCTGGGTTCTGCCTCTCCTGTAAGACTCTCGAAACTCTCATGACCCTCACAGTGGCTCCCCCTTCTCTGATCTTGAGGCCCTGATGGCTACTCTGTGTGTGAGACACAACCTACCCCAGCACAACCCCAGCGTCACCAAAAGACCAGCAGAGAGGTCACCATTGATTAGTGTGCTAAGAGAGGCCTGGATGGAGCTGGATCTGGCTGTGGCTCAAGCTTGTTGGTGGGCCACCTTTGCTGGCCACGTGATTGGTCTAGGGCTGCTTTTCTTGGCATTGTTCTGTGCCCTGGTGGCTGAAGGAGGGGTCAGGGAAGTTGCCATACTGCTCCAGACCCCCAGTGTAGGATTGATGCTGAGGGCAGGTGCAGTCTATCTGTTCCACATGCAGGAGGTCAAGGGCTTATGTAGGGCCTGGGCTGAGCTCCAGCATGTGCTGGGAAGGGCATGGGAGGCCCAGAACTTGGGCCCAGAGTCTCAGTCAGCCTTGTTCCATGGACATCAGGAGGGGAACAAGGCCGAGGACCAATAAAGATTGACACTTTGAAGAAAAAAAAAGAAAGAAAGAAAGAAAAATAAAGTATACCATGGAGTAAAAGGTGAAAGAGTAGTTAATACTAATGCAAGAAAAGATATGGCTCTCTAGTTAGTATTTGATAAAGAGATAAGACATGCTTATGTTGAGAGTAGTTTTAAAATACTTTATGTATTTTTGGCTGAAATGACTAGTAGTGTCTTGTGTTTAAAAGTTTTAGATGGAGACATTTGTTCCCTAGGAGTTTATTAGTGCTATACATAGTTTTTTGTAGTTTTTTTTTGCTTGTTTGTTAGATTTTTTTTTTTAACTTTCTCATTTGGAAATTTCAAACATACACAGAATAGTATGATGACTCCCCATGTATGCATCACCCAGCTTTAACTATCTTTTTTGGGGATGGGGGCACAGGGTTTTGGATACTGGCATTTTTGAGCAAATCCCAGACACTACATCATTTTTCTCTAGTACTTCAATGTATGTCTCTGATAAGGGCTTAAAAAATAAAACTAGAACCTAATTGTTATTTTTAATATTAAAAAGTATCGCGAAATATTTCTTCTGAACTTCTTGGTGTCTTCTCTTGGTGTATAAATTTCGGACTATAAATTTGTGAACCGTTATCTCTAAGCTATGCACAGAGTGAATGCTTTGCAAATATTTATTTAAGATGACCTATTTTTATATTGAACAAGAGTTCATATTTCAACATTACACACCATAAACCCACTTTCAGACTTGTAGGTGAACATTTTTCTTACTCTATTAATCTTCACTTAACTGTCCTGAGATAGTGTACCACACTGTCTGCATTATGTCATTTAATACTTTTGATAGCCCTGTGAGGTGGATAGTGTTATCTTACTATCTTTGTTGAGAAACAGGCTCAGAAGGATGAAGTAATTTGTCCTGCATTGTAGTCTAAGTGGTTGAGCTGGTATTCAGGAAGTTTTTTTGGACTTCAAAGACCATCTTTCTTTCCAATCTACCAGGGATGGCTGCAGCTAGGGAAATCACCATGTGACTGTTGGGAATGCCTGCGTTCATATAGAATCTTCTTCACTAACAAAAACAGTTGGGTAGCAACAGCTACTATGCATTGAAGTATTAATGGATTTCTCAGTCAGATAGGCCAGCATTATTAGACAAAGCTAATTTAATTACTAGTCTGAGTTCATGATGAGCAGAATTTCTTCTTAATAAAAAGAATTTTTTTTTAGATTTTACTTATTTGTCTTTTTAGAGAGAGTGGAAGGAAGGGTGAAAGAGAGGGAGAGATGTGCAAGAGAAACATCAATTGGTTGTCTCTCACATACCCCAAATGGGGACCTGGCCTGCAACCCAGGCACGTGCTCTGACTAGGAATCGAACCAGTGACCTTTCAGTTTGCAGACTGATGCTCAGCCCACTGAACCACACCAGTCAGGGCTTAATGAAAAGAATTTTAAATTCCATCTTACCGTAAGCAAGATTTGTGCTACTATAATGTAAAAAAATTAGATGTATCTCTCTACTCCTTGTATAGAATCCATGGAATGGCACAAATTGTGAATTAGAACTGCAGCTGGCACTGTCATTAACTAATTGGATGACTGTGGGCAAGTCATTTTACCACTCTGAGTCTCAGTTTCCCATGTGTTAAATTACAGGCTTGGGTAATAATACAATTTTAAGATCCCTGTTATTTAACCTGAGTTGTTCTTTGTATGGGGGGGGGGCAAAAAAAAAAAAGCACCGGAATTATATTATGGAGGGCGGGCCCCTTGTAGTACAGGCTTCCCCTGCTAGGTGAGTGTTCTAGGAACCCATCTTTATCCTCGTACCAGCTGGTGTTGTTGTGAGAGGCTGTGTTTGGCTTCAGTGAGTTTTTTTGAAGACTCGTTGCCTTTGCCCATTTCGTGGTGGGTGATTTACAAGCGCAATTGTTCACATTGTGCAGAGTTCAGCAGTTTTTGACCAAACCAGCATGACCCCCATGCCTCATGCTTCCTATTCATCCAATCTCACCCTGAGCAACTCTTTTTTGTTTCCTTGGATGAAAAAAATCCTCAAAGGGAAACGTTTTGCCAATGTGGAAGAGGTGAAACAAAAAACTGCAGAAGCACTGAAAGGCAGCAAAATCGATGAGTTCAAAAACTGTTTTGAGCAGTGGAAAAAAATGTCTCAATAGGTGCACTGCATCAAATGGAAAGTACTTTGAAGGTGACTGAAGTTTAAACATGTAAGAATAAATACACAATTTTTTATAAATAAATTTTAAGTTTTTTTGGGGTCTCCCTCATATATATATTCTCTGTATGTATATATTATATACAGTTATACCTCAGAGGTGTTGTGGATTCAGTTCCAGACTACCAGAGTAAACTTGTAATCCTTTTGCTAGTGGAAGGTCTTGCTCTCAATTTATAACAAATGCAACATTTGTGAAGTGCAGTAAAATGAGATATATCTGCAGTGTCTAAGATTTATATGTGTACCATCTCCTGATTGCTTATTCATTCATGAGAGAAGTAGTGGTCTGAATAAAGCAAGCAGCAATTAATCCAAACATTGTTTGGCTTTAGGGTGTATGATGATTGTTTTGTTTGAGCCATAGGAATTTCCTCCTGTGGTAGCTCTCAGTGGTTGGAAGCAATCTCACCACATAATCAAAGCATTATTGATCTCCTGTTCTGCACCTATCATTGTGGAAGGACACTAGCACTTTAAGACACCACCGTTGTCGACAGCTGGTTTGGTAAATGAGGCTGATCAGGAAACTGTTACGTAACAGAGCGGTAGTCGCTTGGTGTCGTGGAGTATGATTTTTAGAGCAATGAGAAGAGCACAAAATTGAGACTTAGACTTGGACGGAGCTCAGCTCTGCCACTCTTAGCCTGAAACTTACATCGCCTTTCCCCGTTAAGTAGGGACTGTCTGCTTTAGCCCCATTGTAACCGAAGGTATCCATGAATTCCTGAGCTTGAGGTACTGATGTTTCTCTAATGTATGTTAAACAAAATATATAGCCACTGAAGTACACGATTCTAACGCATCCCACCTAAAATCATCTTGCTTACCACCTATGGCACATGCTTTGGAAAATACTGACCGGATTATCTCTTAAGATGTTTCTAGCGGGTACTTTGTGATTTCGTGATCTGAAGAAATACGAAAGATTGCAATGGAATCATAAGCACAGGAAAAGAGGAGAGATCCTTGGATAATTTCTGGGGCTGTACTGACTGAAGAAGAGTTTGAGAATTTTTTCAGAGTCTGTGTATAAAGGGTCTTACCTGCACCACTGGCTGGTTCTCCAAGTAAAGCCCAGAAGTGGAATGTGTTTTTATCCCAACGTGAGATAAAAATACTTCTGTAGATAATTGAGAGTTACCTGTAAAATAGCACTGTCACTTATGGCAAACACTTTTAAGAAGCTGCTTGATAAAAAGTGCTTTACAGCATGTAGTTGCTTAATAATTCATTGTTCTTTGGAAGAAAATAAAATGCTTGAACAGTTCAAAGGATGAAATGGTACATTTTTCTTTTGTACATTTCTCCTAATGTGTTCAGAACAAATTTAATCAGCAACAATCCAGAAATATTTTTGTGATACTTACATAGTATTTTTTAAAGAAGCAGTTGAATGGATTATAAGATGTCATGCACATTAATTTTTCTTCTTTCAGCAAACATTTACTGAATACTTACTGTTTACAGAACACTGTTTAGTGTAGAGGATACAAATATTTGATAATGATTTTCTGTGTGTCTTGTCATTTTGTTGATGTTTTCTAGGCATTATATCACATTTAATCCTATGAGAAGTGTATTATTATTTTTAAATGTTTTTAAATATTTTTTTTTAGAGAGAGGTTAAGGCAGGGAGAAAGAGAGGGAGAGAAACATGGGTGTGAGAGAGAAACTTTGATTGGTTGCCTCTCGCAAGTGCACCTGTGGGAGACTGAACCTGGAGCCCAACCATGTACCCTAACTGGGGATAGAACTGGCGACCTTTCGGTTCACAGGCCGACATTCAACCAACTGAGCCAACCCTGGCCAGGCTTAATGTTTGTTTATTTTAGTGAGGAGTCTTCCTTAGGGCCAGTAAATAGTGGAATTAAGATTTGAAAGTAAGTCTGTCCAGTGTAAAATAATTGGGCATTCCTTTTCTTCCTATTCCAGCAGTGGTCCAATGTGGTAGTCTCCAGCTAAATGTAGCTGTTAAACAGTTGGAAAATAAGTTATCTGAATTGAGATCTGCTGTGTGTGAAATACACACTTGGTTTTGAAGAGTTAGTATCCCCAACCCCCGCAAATGTAAAGTATCTCATTAATTTTCATATTGATTACATTTTTAAATGATAATATTTGGGTATGTTGGGTTTTGAAATCAGTTTTACTTTTTATTAATTAACATGACTGTTAGAAAACATAAAATAATATATGTGGCTCACAT
Organism: Macrotus californicus; assembly: GCA_007922815.1. Classification (NCBI taxonomy): domain Eukaryota; kingdom Metazoa; phylum Chordata; class Mammalia; order Chiroptera; family Phyllostomidae; genus Macrotus; species Macrotus californicus. The sequence continues at coordinate 5,935 of VMDR010021911.1, forward strand.
TATATTTCTGTTGGACAGCACAGACCTAGAAGAAAAAAAAGATATCTTCATTCTAAAAACCATAATACAAGTTATAAAGTAGTAAGTACCATAAGCGAAAGATAAATTAAATGCTATGGGCATACAGTAGAAGAAATGGGTGGGGGAATCAGAAAAAAAACTCTTTCGTATTTTTTATTCTTAAATTGGTAGTTCATATGAAGTCCTTAATTTAGCTATCTTAAAACGCCTCCCATCTGGTTGATGAGTGGGTCTCCTCTTCACGCCGAATTCACTCGTTGTGATGGGTGCTGGAGCTCCTCCAACGTGAGAGGAACAATATTCCTAGGGAGCTGTAAGTCATAAGTGACTCATCTGTTTGGGTTCAGCTAGATAAATTTGAAGCTTAAGAAAGAATCGCAAGGATGGCCCCCAGAACTGTGCCAGTACTAACCCTTGTATCTGCATTAAAATAGAGTGTGGAGGAACAAGCAGTGTGGACTGGAATCTAAAAACAATGGACTAAGAGAACCAAGTGTCTGTTTCCATTCACCTTTAATAACTTTACCGAAATTAGAAAATTTTGTTAGGTTGAATGCATGGTATTTACAGTACCTATAAATTCACCTATTGAAGTCTTGAATAACACCTATAACTCTTTATAGGGGAAGTCATAGTGAAAAATGGGTGCTGACTTAAATTCCTCTATTTGTACACTTGTAAAACAGAACACACTCTTAAAATGGTTTTGGGTGTCTTTAAAAGATACCCAATGGGACGTATAATTAAAATAATAAGCAAGATAAACAGTGAAGTGAAATGAAGTTAGCCAGGAGAATGTGAATATAAGTCAAAAATCAATTCAAATGCAAAGTTACAGAAAAGAAAAAAGAACCAAAGAAAAGGAAACCATGTTTAAAGAAGTGTTCTGTTATCTAGGAAGGTTTCTTTCGTAATTTCAGTTTAAATTAGAAAGCCTGCAGGTCTCTTAACCGAACTCCCGAAGTTCCTGCATTGGCCACATTAGCTCTGCCACTCGAGAAACAGCATGCAGGGGCCAAACTGCACGAGGGGGTGAAGTGGAGAGTTTTAATCATGAGCAGAATCTGTCCCCTGTTGATTAGTGCCATCTACTGAGCACACCTGTCACTGTGAAATAAAAATCAGAAGAGATAAGTTCCCATAGTCGTGTGGAGCCCTTGGGAGGAGAAGCAGTGTGGTGGAAAAAGAGAATGGACTTTGAACTACAAAATGTATAGATAAAAATCTATGTGTGGAGATAGAAACCTAGCTCACTTACCGCTTACTGTGACCCTGGACAGACTAATCTCTTGAACCTGCAATTTTCTTATTTATAAAATTGAGGTATGAAACCTACTCCCAACAGGGTTATGGTGAGAATAAAAAAAATTTAAAATATATACACTATCCATCAAACTGTATTTGTCCATAAATGGTGGTTCCTTTCCCTTTGTTGTTGCAGATGAAACCACTGAAGACAAGATAAGGCTTTATATTGTATGTTAAATGCCTTAAGAGAAAAGTTCAAAAACATTGATACAGTCCTACCAGGTTTTTAAAATGTGTATGCTGTGAGGTTATGGAGTGCAAAGGGGTGAATTCTCTGGGTAAAAGAATTTGGTTCTACCAAATGTTTTTTAGTTCTTTCAGCTTAAATAATGACTAAACTTGGAATATACTGTCTATCACACAAAGGAAAACTCTGTTTTCTCATATAAGAGGGAACAATATAGTTCTTACATTCTGGAGGCTGTCTACTTAAAACATCCTCCATTGAACGCAGTGACTAAGAACATAACTATTTTATCAGCTGAGAAACCACAGGCATTGATTATATCTTTTGCCCTTTGTGAAACGAGATAAATATAAAAATTGTTGATGTAAGAAACATCCAAACCTGTAGAGATTTTTTTTTAGGTTTATTTGAGCCAAACTGACAATTGCTGGGAAGCAAAATCTGAACAGATTAAGAAAATGCCCCAGAGAATGGCAGTTTGGCAGCTTATTTTATGCATTAAAACCAGAGGAGGAGACGTAAGGAGAGTTACATGAAATTCATTGGTGGTAGCTTAGGGAGGCAAAAGAAGGCAAAAAGGGGAAATCTCTGAGATTGGAAAAAGTTGGAGAGACACATACTGCTTTTACGTGTGTGGGTACAGGATAGTTACCATTTAGGGGCTTCTGTGGTCTTGTGCTATGGTGGGAGGTTGTACCTTGCAGATTCCAAAAAAGGGGGTTACTCTGACATTCCAAGGGTATGTTACCTTAGATGCAAAGACAGTAGACAGCCTTTCTTAAGGTAATTTTAGACTTTTGTCAAGGAAGCTACAGGCCTAGGATGTTACTACCCGCCATGACCTACTTTTACTTAGGAAGTTTTATGTTCAGACCGTCCTGTGTGGTTACTTTCAGTCGCTGGGTTTGGATGGCCCCCCGTGCAGGCCTCCCCTGAGCTTGTCAGGTTTAGTATGTGGCCCTTTTTCGTCCACAAAATCACTGAAATTTCCCCCAAAGTTGGCAGCTTTTCAGAGGGAAAGTAATGTGTAAGGACTTTTATACTGCTATTAAACAGTCTATTAAAGTTTAAATACATATTGTAAATTATTCATTAAGGACAGTGCAAAATATTTTCAGTATGTAACCTTGTTTCTGAGGTAATTAGGTAGCAGAGTTAGTTTTGAATAGTTTTTGAAAGTTAAAATTCTGTAATCTCATATTAAAACTCAAATTTGATAGATTTACTGGGACCCGGCTGTTTGTTATGTGTATAGGTAACAACTTTTAGTTAGTGTGTCTGGTTGTTGTTTTTTGTCATCACGAGAAGTTTCGAGGATTTGTACTATTGAATACTGATGTTTCAACTTGATAGTGTACCAGAAGTGGAGGAAATCAGGGTAGTGAAAGCGAAAGTCAGGAGTCACTGGTGCGGTGGTTGTCCTGCTTGTGGAAACAAATTCACCTTCTTGCGCCTCACGGCCTCAGTCTGCTCCCCCCCCCTGCAGCGCTTCCCTCTGGCTCTACCCGACATCCTGCTTTCTCACACCCACAAGTACATAGTGCAGTGGTGTGGGCTTCCAGAGAGCAGCGAGGCAGAGCGTTTGAGTTTACAGGGTTCACGTGTAAATATTAGTTGTTGGTAAAGATTTTAAGTTCAGTGGTTTGAAGGTTTTCTACGCCACAGTGTTGCTCAGCAGCCTTCTCTCTTGAACAGCCCAGGGCACCTCTCCCCACTGCCCTTTAAGCATTGTTTTCAGGCTTTGTTTGCTTTCATTAGATTGAACCATAAGAAATTAGCAATATTCGATCACGTTTGACTTATAAAAGCAGCAGTTTTATGTGGTTCAACCTAATTGTTTAGATTTTGAGTAGATAGTGTCTTCTTTCCAGCAATTTCATTGCTGCTTTTTAAAAGAAAAAGATTTTGTTTATTTATTTTTAGAGGGAGAAAGAGAAACACCGATCAGTTTGCCTGTTGCACACCCCCAACTGGGGACCTGGCCCGCACCCCAGGCATGTGCCCTGACTGGGAATCGAACCAGTGACCTCGGTTTGCAGGATGACATCCAACCCCTGGACGCACATCAGTCAGGGCTCATGGCTGCCTTTTGTATCATCATCTTGAAATCTACAGTTACAAACTAGGAGATAGGAGGAATTAGTCATTTCAGAGGCCTTCCTCAATTTTTTTTCCCAGTTTCTCATTTGGCTTCTCTATCCCGATGACCAAAAGAAGAGAAGCAGTTACTTTTATATTTTTACTGTGTACTTTTTACTCATTCATGGTAAATATTTGCTGAGCATTTACTTTATGGGTTAATTAATAAGCAAGATTATTATTTGTCATGAAAAAGATGACTTGAGAGTTGTTTCGTTTAAATGTGTTTTGAAACTTTTCTTAACTCCTTTACAATAGGGGAAATGTAGAACCAGGTGTAACTATTAGAGAGGAACTCCCAAATATTCTTGCTTTTTAAAAACGTATTGTGGACCTAACCACCTTCTCTCCCTAAATGTTTCATTTTTCTGAGTCAAGTTGCTATCCCACATTTAATTTATGGGACCCTTTGTTCTCATTTGCAGTTCTCGATAATGGTGTATAGTAGATAGGACAGATATCAGCCTTATTTACAGATTTAAAAAAATAAATCAGATGGGCTGTGATTTGCATAAGTATTAAGAAACAGTTTAGACTCCAACTCAAGTCTTTTTAAATTCAAAGCTTTAGTTCTATGTTACCTCATTGCTTTTCTGATAACTTTCACATTTATATATATAACGTATTTTCATATGATTGTTTCTCATATTTTATATCCCTTCCCTATTTTTTAAAAATATTTTATTTATTTCTTTTTAGAAAGAGGGTAAGGGAGAGAGAAAGAGAGGGAGAGAAACATCAGTGTGTGGTTGCCTCTCCCACATCCCCCCACTGGGGACCTAGCCTGCAACCCAGGCATGTGCCCTGACTGGGAATTGAACCAGCAACCCTTTGATTTGCAGGCCCACGCTCAATCCACTGAGCTATGCCAGCCAGGCCCTTCCCTATTTTTATTTAAATCTGTCAATATTTGAACACATACCATGTGCCCATTGTTTTTTCACATAGCTTTTTTGTTCCCTCTCTCCTGAGCTCTGATCTTATGTAGATTAGGTGCCTGCTATTGACTGACAAACCCAAGTCTCTGTTCTCCACCCCCCTCCCCCCCGCAGTGGTCCCTGTTTTGTGTAATTGCCGCTGCTTTGTCTTTATGTCTACTGGTCTTTCCTTCTATAGTTTGCAGTCTGCTATTAATGCCATCTAGTGTATTTTTTTTATTTACGATATTCTATTTTTCATCTGTACAACTTTGATTTGGGTCATATTTTTATATATGTATGTGTGTATGTATGTATATATTCCATTTCTCTCTTAATTATGCTCATGTTTTCCTTTGTATCCTTGAGTATACTTATAATAGCTGTTTTAAGGTCTTTATTTGCTAATTCCATCATCAGTCATTTCTTGGTCTTTTCCTAATGATTAATTTTTCTCCTGGTGATCACATTCCTGCTCCTTTGCATGTGTACTAATTTTTTATTGGATATCGGCCATTGTGACTTTTACGTCTTCGAGTGCAGATTTTGTTGAATTCTTTTCAAGAGTGTTGTATTTTGCTTGGTACTGAGATCAGTTTGGTCCTTCAGAGACTTGTTTTTAAGCTTTTCAAGGGCAAGCCTTCAGTCTGTGCCTAATTGAATTGTTCTGCTAAGATGTGGCTCTTCGGGGACTCTACCCAATGTCCTGAGTTATATGAGCCATTCTGGCTGGTGGAAATGAACTACCCCCTTCCTTGTGTGAGCTTCAGGAATTAGTTTGGTCTGTTTGCTCTTGTATTTTATTTCCCACCACATATATATAGGACAGGACTTGACTCAAAGAATCCCTCTGCAGCTCTCTTGGGATTTTTGTGCAACTCTCCTTTCCAGGATTCTGTCTTGCAAATTTTAGCCACCATGGATTACCTGAACTCTGATTTCTCTCCTCTATTCTATAAGAATGCTGGTTTCTGTTTGGGTTCTCCCTCCCTGTACTGCAGCCTAGAAACCACCTCCAGGCAGTCAGCTGGGGTAATCATCAGGTTCACCTTGTTTATTTTCCTCTTTCAGGATTTATACTCCTAGGCTGCCTGTTGTCCAGTGACTAAAAATTATTTCTTGTATTTTGTCTAGTTAATTACTATGGAGCAATTCCTATAGTAATTAATCCTTCATTGAGTGGAAGTAAAAGTCATCATCCCTTGAATTTTAACTTCTGTCATATCAAATGGAAATGAATGGAGAGAAATTGTTAGAAAAGGAAATTGAGCCCTGGCTGGTGTGGCTCAGTGGATTGAATCAAAGGGTTGCTGGTTCGATTCCCAGTCAGGACACATGCCTGGGTTGGGGGTCAGGTCCCTGGTTGGGGGCACATGAGAGGCAAACACACATTGCCGTTTCTCGCCCTTTCTTTCTCCCCCCTCCCCCCCCTCTGTAAAAATAAATAAATAAATAATTTAAAAAGAAATTGAGAATTACTTATTAAAATTGCAAATATGTGTCTATATTCTTTGACCCAAGAGCCCTACTTCTGAAAATGTGTATGTAAGTGTGACGAGTGCACAGTGGGAGGTGTTTTATTGAAGGGTTTCTTGGTGATAGGAAACAATTGGAAGCAACCCAACACCTTTCAGTAAGGGAATGAATAAATTATTGTGCTTCAGTACAATGCACTGTTGTATAGTTAAATAAATTACTGTGCATCTATACAATGAACTGTTACAGTGCTGTGGAAGAGAAGCCCTTATGTCAGATATGGAAAGGTCTGCAAGATCTGTTGTTAAATGAAGAAAGTCAAGTTACCACTCAATATAGTATACTATTTTTTTTGTAATCAAGGAGGAAGAATAAGAAGAATAAAAATAGTTATTATTCTTTGCTTGCGTTTGCATTAGAATACACTGGAGGGTTGCAGAAGAAACTAGGATAATGGAGGATTAAAATAGGTGGGAAACTTTCCGCTGTGTTCTTTATATTTTCATTTTTAAAGAAAATATATGAGCCATATATATATGTTGCCTATTTAACATTTTTTGGAGTTTATTTCAAATTGTCATTATTATTATTATTATTATTACATCCATTCTTTTTAAAAAATTTCCTTATTTATTTAAAGTTAGTGAAGAAAGGAAAGAAAAACATTGATTTGTTGTTCTACTTATTGATGCATTTATTGGTTGATTCTTTTGTGTGCCCTGACTGGGGATCAAACCCACAGCCTTGGTGTAGCAGGACAACACTCTAACCAACTGAGCTACCTGGCCATGACCAAATTGTCTTTTTTTTTTTTAAAGATTTTATTTATTTATTTATTTAGAGGGGAAGGGAAGGAGAAAGAGAGGGAGAGAAACTTCAATGTGTGGTTGCCTCTCATGCCCCCCCCCCCCCCATCCCGCTGGGGACCTGGCCTACGACCCAGGCATGTGCCCTGACTGGGAATTGAACAGGCAACCCCTTGGTTTGCAGGCCCACGCTGAATCCACTGAGCTATACCAGCCAGGGCCCAAATTGTCTTTTATTGAAATTGAATTTCTTGAGGTGACATTGGTTAATAAAGCCATACGAATTTCAAGTGTACAACTCCATAATACATCATCTGTACGTCGTGTTGTGTGTGTACCATGACATGAGGCAACCACACATTGATGTTTCTCTCCCCCTCTTTCTCCTTCTCTTCCCCTTTTTCTAAAAATAAATAAACTATTTTTTAAAATAATAAAATAAATAAAGAAATTATCCTTCTGCAATGTGGACTGTAGTAAGGAAAATCTGAAGGAGCTCATTAAACTGCTTTTGTAATTAAATTGTGGGGTACAGACTTAAACTACAGTAAACTAGTAGCAATGGAGATGGAAATGGATGGATGGGAGACTTATCACCTAGGAAAAATTTAGAGTGCTTTTACTCATTCATTTGACAAATTTTGGATAAATATTATTTACTACATGCCTAAAGTTTATTGGTAGAATTGGGAATGTAGTGATTATCAAACCCTTCACCTCCCACTCTTAAAAGACACGACCTCTGCTCTCAGGGGGCTTGCCATCTACTGGAAGAGGCAGCCATTAAAGAATCTCAGCAAAAGTAGAAAATTATAGCTCTGATCAGTGCTATAAAAGACAAGTACATGGGCATTAGGCTAATTAGATTCTCAGGAAGTGTTTTCCTGAGAAAATGATGACTGAGCTGACGGAATGGTAGAATTTAACCAGGTGAAGAGAAGTCAAAGTCAAACTGTTTGGCTCCCTCCAGAAATATATAACCTCAGCTTGTGTGGAATTTGAAATGACAGCCAGGCACTTCGAGCAATTTCCAGTAAGAAGATTTAAATTTGGAAGTAAATCTTGAACTGAATCTAAATTTTAGAGTCATCCAGCTTAAAAGGCTGTAGTTGGAGGTATGAAAATGTTTGAGCCCTCTTAAAGAATGTGTAAATGGAAGAGTATGATTCCAAGGATTGGGCCCTGGGGAATGCTCAAAATTAAGGGTTGGAAGGAGGCTTGTTGAGGAAATTACAGGGAACAGGAGTGGCTGAGAGTTAAAAGAAGATTTAGAGTTTAGTTGTGGAAGCTAAGGGAGGGAGTTTTAGTTGTGGGAGCCCAGGAAAGGGAAATTTGAAAGGAGGTGTAGTAATCACTAGGGTAAATTGAGTAACGGTTAAGGTTAATGACTGAGTGAAGAGCTTGGTTTTTGGTAAATTAGTGGTAGAACAGTTTCTGTAGAACCCAGATTTAGACTATTTTAATCTACTTCAGAAGTTTGATAGTAACAAGAGGTGAGACTATTTAGAAGGGAGGACATCCAAATTAAACAGATTTGTCGAGATTAAGGAAATCAGTTTTAGTTTAAAGGCAAAGAGAAAGCAGCCAATAGGAGGAGAAAGATTGGAGATGCTAGAGAGGAAGAGGGTGAATTATAAATGCTCAGAAAGAAAGGGGAGGAGAGTTAATAAGTTTGGAATCCAAAAACATGATTTATAATAGTTTGAAGTACTTAAAGGCTATAGCCATTTTGGATTTCATAAACCTGTCAGTTCCCAAGAGAGTTGCTATTTCAGGTTTCACTTATGATTCCCAGAGTAAAGATGTTCTGCTTTTCATCTTTTTTTCCTTCCTCAGAACCTTTTCACTCTGAAGTTAAATTTCAGCAAAAGTGAGTAGACATGTTTAGCCCTATTGTCCACAATAATTGTGTAGCCACTTTGTAAATTGTCACCATTTGATTAATATCGCAAGGTAGTTTTGAGTTGGAGCCAAACCCTTGGGACTTTGTGCCCTCCAAATAATGTTTAGTTAGCCTGGGAGGGCTCAAGGAAAGTAGACCAAAAATGGTTTAAATGTCATTCTGGAATAGATCCAAAACAGTTAAGAAAAGCAGCATAAGTAGCTACAGTAAAGAAGAATTATAGCCTTAAGAATGCAGAATGTCAATCACAAAGAGTGAACATTCCGGATCCAGCTAGAAGTTTTCAATAAATCGTATAATGCCTAAACTATCAGTGTGTTTGTTTGGAAAGACCTTGTCTCTCGGGCTCTGAGTGTAAGCAGGCCTAGAGCAGCACATTGTATTCCCCGTTCCCAGCCCAGTGCCTCTTATGTGCTCAGTAAATCCTCAATGAAAAAAAGCAAGTACTTCCTACTGGCTGTGAGTAGTTACAAAATCCCTTTAAGTTTCTCTGCCGCCAGTGCAAGCAGGGAGTGTCTGGTTTTGTGTAGCTTGTTTTCACACTTGGCATCTGCCTCACGCCTTGTTATGTTTTATTATTTTACCAGCATCGTGCAAGTTCAAAAACAAGGAAAAACATATGCCATCCTTCAAAAAATTTTTTATTGTGGTAAAACATATATAACATAGAATTTGCTGTTTGAACCATTTTTAGGTATATATTTCAGAATGCATTAAGTACATTCACATTGTTTTGAAGCCATCATCACCGTCTTCCATCTCCAGAACTTGTCATCGTCCCAAACTGAAATTCCACGCTCATTGAACGTAACTCCCCTCTCTCCCTCTCCCCAGTGCCTGGAGCCACGTTCTAGTTTATGCCTCTGAGTTTGACGACTCAAGTACCTCCTATAAGTGGGGTCAGACAATATTTGTCCTTTTGTGCCTGGCATATTTCACTTAGCGTGATGTCTTCAGGGGTCACCGTGTTGTAGCATGTATCAGAACTTCATTCCTTTTGAAGGCTGAGCTATACATACATATACACATACTGTTATATATAGTATATACACACATTTTGTTTACTCTTTTGCTGGTGGAAATTTGGGTTGTTTTTACCTTTGGACTATGTGAATAATGTCGTGCTCTGAACGTAGATGTACAAATATCTGAGACCTTGCTTTTAATTCTTTTGGGTAAATTCAGAAGTGGAATTGCTGGATCATACAGCAATTCTGTGTTTAACTTTCTGAGGAGCCACCATGCCGTTTTCCCCGGTGTCTGCACAGCCGTGCGTTCCCATCAGCAGGGCACGGTCTCAGTTTCTCCAGGTCCTCTCTAACCCGCTGTCCTCTGCTTTTTGTTTCTTAAAAAGTAACTGGTTTAATGTGTATAAAGTGGTATCTTGTTGTGATTTTGATTTACATTTCCCTAATGATTAGTGATGTTGAGCATCAATTTTCATGTGTTTATTACTGATTTGTATACCTTCTTTGGAGAAATGTCTATTTAAGTCCTTTGCCCATTTTAAATCAGGTGGAATTTTTTTGTTGTTATTGTTGAATTGTAGGCGTTCTTAATATATTCTGAATATTAACTTTTTATCAGATGAATGGGTTGCAAATATTTTCTCCCATTCCATGGGTTGCTTTTTAATTTTGATGTCCATTTTATGTATTTTTCTTTTGTTTGTATTTTTGGTGTCACATCCAAGAAATCGTCGCTAAATTCAGTGTCCTGAAGTTTTTTTTCCCCTATGCTTTTTTTCTAAGAGTTTTAGCCCTTATATTTAGGTCTTTGATTCATTTTGAGTTAATTTTGTATACACTGTAGGGTAAGTGTCCAACTTCATTTTTTTACATTTGAA
>VMDR010021912.1:0-16535 GCA_007922815.1 Macrotus californicus
TTTACTAAATATTGTTTTCTTGCCCTTTCTCCTGGGCTTGTCCTCTTTTCTTTTGGGCCATGGGCATAGGAGACCAGGTAATTTGAGTGCCCATAATTTGAAGAAAATGTGCTTAAACGTCACAGTGTTTTGCCAATAAGTGGCCAAGTTCATTGCATTCTTACAGAATGCCCTTAGTGACTTGCAAGGAGCCCTGTTAAATAGCTTTGAGCACAGTATGCAGAATGCCCTCTAAAATTCATGGGAAAAGCCTGTGTTTGGTCAAATTTTTGGGCTACTTGAAAATGAAGTTATTTGCTATGATGATTGAGTCACTATTTGGGAAAATATATTCAAATGCTTCTTCAAATCATGAAGGTGAATATTAAAAGTAATTATGTTTTTCATAGCATTTGCAAATAATACACACTTTAATTTTAGAAGAGGGGAATAAATAAAGCTTATTTATTATCTGACTAGAAATGCCTTAACATGCTCCTGTGGTAAAAAAAAGCCCTTTAATTTTATTTTAAGGTAATATGGGGTTATTATTGGGTTATTGCAGCCCTGCATTGGCACACGGTTATTAGTTCAGTTGGGGGACTTGTCCAACGCAGTCGTCTCTGTGAGCAAAGTCAGGTACAGAGGCACTCACTCCAGTACCACGGTGCCGCAGGTTTTCAGTGCTGGCATCACAGGGACCCTAAAGCCAGTTTAGGAAAACGGCGTGGCGGCATGAAATAGAAAAATTTGCAAAGAATTGCTCTCAGTTTGTCGACTACAGTAGTTTTTAATGACTGTATTAAAACAAATTTATTAATTGATAAAGTCCTCTTGAAATGATGATTGAAATCCTCCACATCTTTACTTTTTATTTACTGGATTCATTATTAGTGATCATTACGTACATTCCTTTTAGAGTTTGTCTTTCCTCTTTCTGACGCACTTGCCAGTACGCCCTTGATGCTCCGCCTCGAGTTGTCTAACGCCGATGTGGCCACTTCTGTCTCCTGAGCTTTTATAGGCGGGGAAACTCTTCTACATTCATTTATTCTCAGTTTTAAAACATTATTTGATTGTCAACATGTTTCTTATCAAAGCTCAGAGGCTGTCCTTGCTTTGTATGGTGCCGCGCTCCCTGGAAGTCCTGTGTGTCAGAAGCTGTTTCTGCTCGGTGGCGCAGCGGGTCTGTGGCTCAGACACGCACGATTGTCTGCTCACACCGCAGTGGGGGCAGCGGGGGTGGCTTCTAACTTGGCTTGCCTTTCCACCCTCCCTTAAAGTCACCATTTTGAAAAGCAGATCTTAGTGATCGTAACTTCGCTTTTTATATTTTTTCTGTAACCTTAGTTTATATTTTTATTACATGTTTTTTTTCTGTTGACCTTTTTTATAGTTCTCATTTTCTTGGTTTGTCTTTTTTGTTTATTGGTTTTTAATGAGATAATTTGTTTTTTAATGTTAAATTTAAAGCATAGGAATCTTCCTTTTTTCAAGTAAATATATACCTCAGTTTATATATGTGAATTCCAGTTAATCATGATTAGGCATTGACTACACCACCATTTCTGAGTTCTGTGCAAATCCAACAAAAGTTTTTGACTAGTAAATTCTTTTTTTGTTAAATATATTTTATTGATTATGCTATTATAGTTGTCCCATCTTTACACCCCTTCCACCCAACACTCTCCCTCTTTAGTTCATGTCCATGGGTCATATATATGAGTTCTTTGGCTTCTACATTTCCTATACTATTCTTAACCTCCCCCTGTCTATCTTCTACCTACCATTTAGCTTTTTATTTTTTGTACCTTTTCCCCTTCTCTCCCCACCCACTCCCCTGATGATAACCCTTCATGTGATCTCCATTTCTGTGATTCTGTTCCTGTTCTAGTTGTTTGCTTAGTTTGTTTTGTTTTTGTTTTTGGTTCAGTTGTTAATAACTGTGTGTTTGTTGTCATTTTACTGTTCGTATTTTCAATCTACTTTTTCTTAGATAAGTCCCTTTAACATTTCATATAATAAGGGCTTGGTGATGATGTACTCCTTGAACTTGACCTTATCTGGGAAGCACTTTATCTGCCCTTCCATTCTAAATGATAGCTTTGCTGGATAGAGTCATTTTGGATGTAGGTCCTTGCCTTTCCTGACTTGGAATACTTCTTTCCAGCCCCTTCTTGCCTGTAAGGTTTCTTTTGGGAAATCAGCTGACAGTCTGATGGGCACTCCTTTGTAGGTTATTGTCTCCTTTTCTCTTGCTGCTTTTAAGATTCTCTCTTTATCTTTCCTCTTGAGTAGTGTAATTATGATGTGCCTTGGCGTGTTCTTCGTTGGGTCCAACTTCTTTGGGACTCTTTGAGCTTCCTGGACTCCCTGGAAGTCTATTTCCTTTGCCAGATTGGGGAAGTTCTCCTTCATTATTTGTTCAAATAAGTTTTCAATTTCTTTCTGTTCCTCTTCTCCTTCTGGCACCCCTATGATTCGGATGTTGGAATGTTTAAAGACATCCTTGAGGTTCCTAAGCCTCTCCTCATTTTTTTGAATTCTTGTTTCTTCATTTTGTTCTGGTTGAATGTTTCTTTCTTCTGGTCCACACCATTGATTTGAGTTCCATTTTTCTTCCCATCACTGTTGGTTCCCTGTACATTTTCCTTCATTTCCGTTATCATATCCTTCATTTGTTCATCTAATTTGTGACCAAATTCAACCAAGTGTGTGAGCATCCTGATTACCAGTGTTTTGAACTGTGCATCTGATAGGTTGGCTATCTCTTCGTCACTTAGTTGTATTTTTTCTGGAGCTTTGATCTATTCTTTCATTTGGGCGATTTTTGTTGTCTTGGCGCACCTGTTACATATAAGGGGCGTAGCCTTAGGTGTTCACCAGGGTGGGGCAGCACACACTGCTGCGTAGTGACGCTATTTGTGGGGGAGGGGACCGAGAGGGAACAGTGGCGCTTGCTCTGCTCTCCGTTGGTTTCCAGTGATCCTTTGCACTACCCATAGTCCAATTGGGCCCCTCTGGTGCTGATTCTGGTGCTGGTTCCCGGGTGGGAGGACCTATGCACGCTCCAGAACCCCGTGGGTCTCTCCAGCAAGCTCTCCTGTGAGTTCAGGAGTTTCTCCCGTTGCTGCCACCTCCGCCCCCACAGGAGCTTTCAGTCAGAGGCTTTGAGGCTTTATTTCCCTGGGCTGGAACTCTGGGTTGCGGGGTCTGTCTCGCTCCCCAGTTGTTCCTCCGGGTTTATCCGCACAAGGGAGTGGGACTCCCGGTTCATAGTTGCCACCTCTCCCGGTCACCACGCCCTTCCCTAGTCCGCCAGCCGCCGCCCCACACTAGTCCTCTCTGGCCCGTCTCGCCCCTTCTACTGGTCTGGATGAAATTTTTCTCTTTAGTTCCTTGGTTGTTGGACTTCCATACAGTTTGATTTTCTGTCAGTTTTGGTTGTTTTTTGTTTTAAAATTTTTTGTTATACTTGTTTTGGTTGTGCGAGGAGGCACAGTGTGTCTATCTATGCCTCCATCTTGGCGGACTCCATCCTGGAACTCCTTAACTAGGAAATTCTAAAGTCACATTTGAAGTGATAATTTCTGTATCTGTGACAGTGAGTGGAGTGTAGGTGGTATCACACTTCAAGTCAGAAGACCTAGAGCTAAGTTTCACTTCTGTTCACAGTTAGTTGCATGCATTGAATGTTACCTGGTCATCGCGAATGCCGTCTCTTTCTCTGTGAACTGACGCTGGAACCACCAGCGTCCTGAGGTGTTTGAGAACATTAACAGGTGATGCAGGCAAAGCCTCGTGCTCGTGCTGACATGCGCAGTCCATTGCTGTCTGCCCGGCGGTGTGGCCGCTGTGGGATCAATCTGACCTGTCTCTGTTAGGTGGAGCGGAAGCCACATCAGATGGGGCCAGCCTTTCCGACTGCGCCACGTCACAACGGGGAAGTACCTGAGCCTCCTGGAAGACAAAACCCTTCTCCTGGTGGACAAAGAGAAAGCTGATGTAAAGTCAACTGCGTTTACCTTCCGGTCTTCCAAGGTAAGACGTGAACCATAACGCTGGATTTCCTGCAAGTGAAGCCTGCCCATTTCCTCTGATGTTAGGAGTGTAAAAAGAATTGACGAGAGTGTGGCTGACAAGCATTTCTAAATTCCCAGCTTCTCTTCCATCCATTCCTCTCCAGTAAATCCCACTTCCTCAACCTCTGACCCCTGCCCAGGTGCCTCGCCTGGTCCCTAACGTATACCACGTCTGCCCAGCTCCTTTCCATTACCTTAGCTCTGCCCGCACACTGCCAGTGCAGGGCTTGTGCTGCCGTGAATGTCACAGGGGAGCACGTCAGAGCTTCTCAAAAGCGCAGTGCACGTCCACTCTAGAGCCCTCTTCTTATGTGACTCACTGGTAAGAACAGAACCTCCGTGAGCACCACCAGGTCTTCAGGGGGACTCGCTGTGAACCACACGGTGAGTAGCAGAGATCAGTGAGTACACATGAGTCGTGTCAGAGGGCTTGCGGTTCACTGGACACCTGGCTGGTCCCAGCTCAGCGGCCCCCGTGCAGTGGGTTTCTAGGCATCTCTGGCAAGACAGCAGGTGTCCTGACAGTGCCGTCTCAGCTGAGTCACAGGTTAAACTGACAAAGACCAGTGTGGACTGCGTTCATTTTTTCTCACAGTTGTGTATTTCTGTTTTATTTAATGAAGCTTGTGAGATGGGACACAGTGACAGGAAGGGCATTTACTGGCTAGCTTCGATCTCAGAGATACTATGCTTTACTCCCTGGATGTAGGTGAAGGTAAGTTTGGGTGGGACCAGAGTAGCTCTGAAAAGACAGGGGCCCATGGGTACGCCCTACTCCATCTCTCAGGACTCCTGCTCTGGAGCACACAGGTGGCGGAGATCTCTTGGAGGGACAGCCAGTGTAGGTCTCTTTTCTGTGGTGACAGTGGGAGAGAGCCGGTCCTCTCCAGTGGGGAATCTCAGGATCCACATGCGTGTATTTGCCATGTGAACTACAGGGCAGCTCGGCAGTGGTTCCTGGGTGGGCATTGATGGGTGTGCTGTGGGCTGAGTCGCCTCTTTTCTCTGTTTGGAAGGCAGTTGGTCTCATTGTGAACAAACTCGGTGTCACTGGGCTTCTCCCTTAAGCCTGACTAAGCAGAGGGGTGGGGACCTATGAGTTTATCCACTGGTAGCACCACATCCCCCACGGGAACCATATTCAGCCCACTGCAGAGGAATCAGTTATCTGCTGGAGGCAGCTATTTCCACGTGACAAACAGGTAGCTATTCAAGTGACACGAGGCTTTGCTGCAGAACGATAGCCCAGCTGGAAGTCGTGACCTAGCAGATGCAGTTCAGCACAGTCACGGCCCAGACGCACAAGTCCTGAGCAAGCATATCGCAGGCAGGCTCCAGAAAAGATGGTCACGACACAGCATTACGAGAGGCAAAATCTGTCTAACAGAGATTGGAGGAGAAAGAACGGCAGGTACAGTAAGTGCTGTGATTTCCCCTATGAAGCCACTAAAGTCAAAGAATATTTTCTTAAAACTGAGAAATCAAATGGTGAAATTATAAGATATTTACCAGTAAAAAGGCTCACCCTACAGATGATAAACTTTACTAAAACAAGGTGTTGGGAGAGAGGGATGTTGGTGGGAGACACTGCTGTGTCACCGGACGCTGTCCAGCCTCAGGACGAGGTGGCAAGGGTTCATAAAGAGTCTTGGATACCCACAGCTGGAGGTTCAAGGTCAACAGAGTCATGGACCACATGGGAGTGAAGGTCCAATGTATTTGCCCCATCAATACATATAAATGGGCTTCAACCACAATTTAAATGACAGTCCCATGTTGGCTCATGAACTATAATTTATGCTAGTGCTGAGACTCATGTAAACAGCTTTATTTGGAGAGATTGTAAATGAAACGACGGCTGATCGGTAGCAGGGCAATACAGGCAAAAAGAAAGGAGTCTGGCCCTGGCCAGGTGGATCAGTCGGTTGGAGCGTAGCTCCCTATACCAAAAGGTTGTGGGTTCGATTCCCGGTCAAGGCACATGCCTAGGTTGTGGGTTCAATCTTCTCTTGGGGCATGTATGGTAGGCAACCCATCACTGTTTCTCTCTCACACTGGCAATTCCTCTCTTTCTCTCTCTTTCCCCCATTTCCTCTCTCTCTAAAACTAATGGAAATACCCTTGGGCGAGGATAAAAAGAAAAAAAAAGAGAGTCCCATCTTACTCTCAGGGAGGAGGGCTTCAGCTGCTCAGAGCACCGAGTGAGACAGAGGTTGCTCCCCAGTGTCGGAGGGTGCGCTGCACTCGGGGTCGGGTAGTTCTGGGGGCTGTGCAGCAAATGCCATGACCGGGTGTGACGATCCATTAAGACGTAAATAATGTGCAGTAGGGCATGTCGTACATGGGCATATTCCACACCATTGAGGGCCAGGAGAACTGACCTGTCCTGGGGCCTTGCCCCTAAGTGACATTCACTCACTCAGGAACACTGGAAGGGGAGGGACCTGGCTGGTAGCTGGGGACATGCTCAGGGTTCTCTCCTAGGCCCTACCTTCCCCACCACTTGGGTTTTTAGAGGCAGTAACTGCTTCCATTCTGTGGTGCCGAGTAGGCTGGCCAGCAGAGCCCAGCAGTCTTCGTGACTGATCTGCGGAGGATCTGGGCCCCATTTCACAGGGGTGGGAAGCCCAGGGCAGGGCAGGCAAGTCACTTGTTCGGCCACCGGGCTGGGATCACAGGGTAGCCAGTGGACACGAGGTTGTCTGGGCCACCTGGCCGGAGCAGGTTTAAACAACCATTTCCGGCCAGAGTCCAGGGTGCACTTGTGGCTCAGTGAGCCCAGGTGGTTCACCCTGCACTGCACACAGCCTCATGCTGCCAAAGGGCCTCCCCACCCTGCACGGGCTCCACAGGCCTGTCACTGTTGTCTAGCCTTGGTCCCCCCAAATCCTACTCTTGCCGGGGAAATAGGAACATTGAGTTCATCTTTCTTTTTCATTGTTTCTATAACAGTCATGTCACCCTGGTCTCCAAAAATCCTGATTTTGCTGTAGGAGGCTGAATACTGACACCCTCTTTCTGTTTTCCTTTTTTCTGTAACAGTACTAATTCTCCAGGGGGCACATGGGTGCCTCCAGCCAAAAGGGCCTGCTCCAATGGAGAAGGAATCACAGAAGAGAAAAATAAGTGAATGGATGTTAAAACTTCTGTCATACATATAGCCATTAATCTAGCAATCTATTTTTTCTATTTTACAGAAATAAAATGAAGCCTGAGCAAGTTAACTTTATCATTCTTTGCCATGGCAAATATAAGTTGATAGCTAAGTGATATTAGCTATCAGAATATGTTGATCTGGAAATATGTCCATCAGAATACTGTTGAGTGAAAGAAAAGCCAATTGTAATTACAAAATGTTATTGTTTTACTTTAAATAAACCTCTTTGTGTGTTTGTATCTGACTAGATGATTGAAAGGGAAGGACTGCTCTGACCATTTACGTTTGGTTGCTTCAGAAAGATCAAACTAGAAGTGCTTGGGGACATGGGTGCAAGACAAAATTTTGCTCAACTTCAAAAAAGTCAATCTCTGGATTATTTTGCCTGTTAAAGTGGCCATGTTTCTTTGTAACAAAAAATCAATTAAGAAAAACAACCACTGCTCTGACATTCTTGGACATAAGTTTTGTGCACATTTTAAATTTATTTCTTAAGGATAAATTCCTAGAACTGGACATGCTGACTAAAAACAATGCATATTTCCAAAAACTGTTAATGAAAGTTCTTGCCCAACACCATGGCTTTTGAAACCTTTTTCTCCAAATATCTCTCCTCACATGCACTTGGAGAATTTTGGTGGTTTCTGGATTCCGGTCATTGTGTCATGCCATCGCATAGAGAGCAGGCTCCCCACACACCTTTTTAACGATCTCTTCAGTGTCTCTGCAGCCGGGCCCCTGCTGCCCCGTGTGGGTGGTAATGACTCGAATGCTTCGTGTGCTTAACTCACGGTGATAACTGAGCGTGATGACGTGGTTGAGACAAGAGAGGGTGAAGCTGAAGGCCAGGAAAACGTTTTAATTTTAAAATCACAGTAGATTTCTAACTTTAAATAATGGCTGGTTATGTAATTAAAATTTTTTCCAGGGGGTAGAGACAGTAAATCTTTCCTAATTTCTTTCTAAAATTATTTGTTTATTAAATATTTAATGCATAGTGATTATAGAACATTTTAAAAAAGGAATACAAAAATGTGGTAAGAGGAAATTAAAATCATGTACAACCCATCATTTAGAAACATTTGTGTTTCTAAATGTGTGTATTTTACTTTTTAGCAAATATATGCGTATCTGATATGAAATAAAATAGGGCAAATTATATACTATATTGTAATTTTTATTTAATATACAACTGTATGCCTTGTTTAATGAAATTTTGACAGTAATTCAACATTGTTATGTAGATTTATCATGTGTTATTTAGCCATTCCTGTTTATTTAGTGAGTTTTGAATTTTGTACCTGTAAATTGGACATTTTTGTCTCCACGTATTTGTATATATTGCTGAGCTTCCCTTTTGAAAGTTGGACAGGTTGGTTAAGGAATGTGAGGTTTCTAAAGGTGTCGATTCTGCAGGCGCTCAGACGGCAGTGTCTGCAGGCCACAGTTGGGCGTGGCCACCTGCTTTGTGCCGGTCACGGTCCAGGGAGTGGACGCATGCAGACAGGCTGCCCTTCAGAGCTGGGTGCCGGTTTTCATTTCTGTGCAGCAGTATAGGAAAGTTTATGCTTCTCTGCACCCTCGTCAACAGATGGTCCTTAACAATCTTTGCTGATTTTGATAGATAGGAAGCAATTGTATCTTATTTTATAGACTGTGGGTTTTAAGTGAATTTCCTAGTAAAGGAAACCGATCTAATTTTACAGACATATTATAATGCTTGTAGTATGCTGATGAATGAGACGTATTGGGTTAGTCAGAAAGTTCATTTGTTTTTTGTGTAAGATGACTCTAATAGTGCTTAGTTGTCTTGAACTTCATTCAGAACAATTTGGTTAGATTATATTGTGACAGCTGTCATATCAGTGTGCATTTAAAAAACTTACCAAATTGGTGAATTTTTGTGTAGCCATTTTAATATTCAAGATGGAAGAAAATGCACAACATTTTCGGCATATTATGCTTTATTATTTCAAGAAAGGTAAAAATGCAACTGAAATGCAAAAAAAAAGAGAGATTTGTGCAGTGTGCGGAAGTGCTGTGTGTGAATGATGGAATGTGTCAAAAGTGGTTTGTGAAGCTTCATGCTGGAGATTTCTTGCTGGACGATATTCCCTGGTTGGGCAGACCAGTTGAAGTTGACAGTGATCAAATTGAGACATTAATTGAGAATAATCAGTGTTACACCAGGCGAAAGATAGCTGACATAGTCAAAATATCTAAGTCAATAAAGTTACTGGTGAAAATGAAAAATGTGTCTTACGGAAAAAAACATTTGGCCAGCTCAGTATTATCACAACAAGTCGTTTCTAGAAATTGCTGCTTTTTGTTTGTGTCAATGCATGTGTCTTTTATAAGTGAATGAATGTGAACAAAATGTTCCTACACGTGACACACTGCTCCCACAGCGGTGACTTTAGATGTCTCCCCTTTAGATGTCTGTGCGAGACCTCTTGGCCTAGTATATTTTTGAAATTTTACAAATCACTGTGATTTTTCTTAATTAAAGTGATAAGTGAGAACGGCTTTAAAAACTTACACTACTGGTTAATATGGGGAGCATCTCCCTTAGTTGTCATCGGGATGTCTTGGATAGTGCCGGGAGCACTCGGTCGCCCATGTAAAATTCAGGATTTGACAGAAGAATCAACAATTGTTGGCAACTACATGTATTCAGAATAAGCAGAATAAAGTAGAAAATAGATTATAATATAACCTATGTTGGTCCTCTTATTTTCCCAGCTTTATTGATATATAATTGATGCAGCATTGTAGAATTAATTGTAAGGTGTACATGTGATGATTTGATAACATCTTTATTGCAAAATGATTATGTTGGTCCGCTCCTAAAGAAGACATTTTATGTAATAGAGAATTTAGTTTGATTCATGTAGGTTTTCTTAGGCCTATTCTTCACTTTCTCTACTCCTAGAATTCTCAACCCTCACTTTCAAGTGTGTTGAAATGTCAGTTTTAAACATAAGGTAGATCTTGCCAGTCACATTTGTATTATACTTCCCCCAAGATGTAACTTTTTGGCTTAAAATGCCACTAAAATGTTCCTATCTGGGTGGTTTCTTCCCGTTTTTCCTCTCCCAGGCACCATGAATAGAAACTGTTGCTGCTGAAAGGGTGAAACACCAGACTCAGATAGGCTGCCAGGGAGACTATAGGGCTCACGGAGCAAGTGCAAAAATAGAAAGGGCAAAACCATTTTTAGGACATAGTTTTTAGTATGTTATTTTTGTTTGGAATGTTTATTCTTGGTTCAAAAAATGTTTTCGAAGCTTTATAAAACACAATAAAAATAAGAGTAATAGTTAATTTATGGGCCAAATAATGTACAAGTACCTTGTCTACATTATCTTATTTAATTCTAGTTCAACCCTATGATGCTTAGATACTATTTTTAATCTTAATTGTGCAGATGAGGAAACTGAGGCTTAGATAAGTTATATGGCAGATCCAGACTTTGAATTTAGGTAGTAAAACTAAAACGAAAGCCCTCTTTAATAAGAAAATTAAAGATTTTACAATAATAACAGCAGACAGGAAATATGTGTTGTGTACCTGTGACCTGGTGAGCACCTACTATAGTGGTTCAGTGATGGATTAAATATCTGAAAAATAAAAGCAAAATAAAGAGCAAGTATTTTTCCTACCAAAATAATTACACATAGTTATCATTAGAGATGAATTTTTATTTAATCAGGATTAAATTCAAGAGATTTTTTTTGTACTAACTCTTTCTCAAGGGGTGCTGCTAGCATAATAGAAAATAATACCAACTTCCGGCCAAGATGGAGGCGTAGGTAGGCACACTGTGCTTCCTCACACAACCAAAAGAAGGACAACAACAAATTTAAAAATAAAAAACAACCAGAACTGACAGAAAACCAAACTGTACAGAAGTCAGACAACCAAGAGTTAAAGAAGAAACATTCATCCAGAATGATAGGAGGGGTGAGACGGCAGCAGGGCTCTGAGGACTTGCAACAAGGCAGTGACTGGTGGAGCAAGCAGTCCCACATTTGTATGCAGATAAACTGGGAGGAACAACTGTGGAGCGAGACACCACGCAGCCCAGGGTTCCAGCGAGGGGAAATAAAACCTCAAAACCTCTGACTGAAAACACCTGTGGGGGTTGAGGTGGCAGGAGAAACTCCCAGCCTCACAAGACAGTTCACTGGGAAGACCCACAGGGTCCTAGAATGTACACAGACCCACCCACCTGGGAATCAGCACCAGAAGGGGCCCAACTTGCTTGTGGGTACCTGGGGAAGTGACTGAAAGTAGGCCGAGATCTGAGCAAGTGGCACGGTTCCCTCTTGGACCTCTCTGTCACATACAGTGTCCTGCGTTACCCTGCCCTGGTGAATACCTAAGGCTCCGCTCCCTACTACGTATGTAACAGGCACGTCGAGACAAAAAAAAGGCCCAAATGAACGAAGAGATCAAAGCTCCAGAAAAAAATACAACTGAGTCAACAAAGAGATAGCCAACCAATCAAATGCACAGTTCAAAACACTGGTAATCAGGATGCTCACAGAATTGGTTGAATATGGTTGCAAAATAGAGGAAAAAGTGAAGGCTATGCTAAGTGAAATAAAGGAAAATGTACAAGGAACAAACAGTGAAGGAAAGGAAATTGGGACTGAAATCAATGGTTTGGAGCAGAAGGAAGAAATAAACATTCATCCAGAACGGAATGAAGAAACAATTAAAAAAAATCAGGAGAGGCTTAGGCACCTCCAGGACAACTTTAAATGTTCCAACATCTGAATCATAGGGGTGCCAGAAGGAGAAGAGGAACAGAAAGAAATTGAAAACTTACTTGAAAACATAATGAAGAACTTCACTAATTTGGCAAAAGAAATAGACTTCCAGGAAGTCCAGGAAGCTCAGAGATTCCCAAAGAAGTTGGACCCAAGGAGGGACACACCAAAGCACATCATAATTACACTACTCAAGAGGAAAGATAAAGAGAGAATCTTAAAAACAGCAAGAGAAAAGGAGACAGTAACCTACAAAGGAGTGCCCATCAGACTGTCAGCTGATTTCTCAAAAGAAACCTTGCAGGCAAGAAGGGGCTGGCAAGAAGTATTCCAAGTCATGAAAGGCAAGGACCTACATCTAAGATGACTTTATCCAGCAAAGCTGTCATTTAGAATGGAAGAGCAGATCAAGTGCTTCCCAGATAAGGTCAAGTTCAAGGAGTTCATCATCACCAAGCCCTTATTATATGAAATGTTAAAGGTACTTACCTAAGAAAAAGAAGATAAAAGATATGAACAATAAAATGACCACAGCATCACAACTATCAACTACTGAACCTAAAAAACAAAATCCCAAAACAAAAGCTAAGCAAACAACTAGAACAGGAACAGAATCACAAAAATGAAGGTCACATGGAGGGTTATCATCAGGGAAGGGGAGGGGTGAAATGGAGGAAAAGGTACAGGGAATAAGTAGCATAAATGGTAGGTAGAAAATAGACAGAGATGTTAAGAATAGTATAGGAAATGTAGAAGCCAAAGAACTTTTATATACGACCCATGGATGTCAACTGAGGAGGTGGGAGAGGTTGTGGGTTGGAGAGGGTGTGCGGGGTGGAGGGAAATAAAGGGGGGGAAATGGTACAAATGTAATAACATAATTAATAAAATATATTAAAAAAAGAAAATAATGCCAACTGTGGTTTTATGGGAGATAACGTAAATTCAGTGGTAGTTTTTATGCTGATCCTTGTTAATGATAGTAAACCAGAGAGCTAGCTGAAACCTCCGTTGGGGAAGATGAGGTACACATCAGTCAGTGGTCAACCAGACAAGTAGAGCCCACACCAGGTATGAAGAAATACTAAGGGGGCCCTGGCCAGGTGGCGCAGTTGGTTAGAACATCATCTTGATATACCAAGGTTGAGGATTCAATCCCCAGTTGGGGCACATACAAGAATCAGCCCATGAGTGCATCAATAAGTAGAACAACAAATCTTCCTCTTCCCTCCTCTCTCTCCCCCCTTCCCCCTCCACCCTCTCATGGGCTTGCTTTATGAGATCATGAGGCTGTGGAGTTAGCCACAGGGCGAGGGGTGTGGAAAGGCAGGCCGGGACCAGGATGGAATGCCAGGATGGGCACTGGCTGTGTGTGGTCTCCGAGCTCAGGGAAAACCCCTGCCCTCTACAAAGGGCTCACTGAGCACCCCTCCCCTAAGATAATCTCACATTTGATTTGCTCAAGGCCAGTTGATTAGGAACCTTAATTACACCTGCATGATTTCTCCTTTGCCTTATGACGTAACCTAATCCCAGGACTGATGTTCTTCGTACTGACTGGCCCAGCCCGCACTCAGGGAGAGGCTCGCAAAGGGTGATGGAGGGCTCCTCGGAAGCTCTGTGACTCCTTTCACTGCTGCAGAGAACCTCCCTCCCCCCGCACAGGAAATGTCCAGATTCCTTCTCTGCAGAAGCTGACCCATCAGTCTCAGAAGATTTCTGAATGCCAGGGATAAAGGGAGCTACATCTGTGTAGTTTGCAAGTCTTCCCTGGATGGGATGTAACTTCTCTGACCCTGTGGCATTGTTAGACTCATATTTCACAGTGACCAACTGTTCTGTGCTTCAATGTGGCACCCAAAAGGAGCAGATACAGCTTTTTTTATTGCCTTTCCCTTTTCTCACTTGAACCATTGTTTGTCTGAAGGAGGACTGGCTATTATAAAAATGGAGACTCCAACATCTAAGGAGAAAGGCCTTGTTTTTTTCTTCATCCTCTCAGCCCTTTGGCAGAATAATTTGAATAGACTTAAGGATGATTTCAATTATTGCTAGAAGAATATCTTTGACCTATCAGGTCCATAGAGTGAGAACATAATCCTACGGAACTAGTTTAAATTTATTAGCAAATCTAGTTTGGTATCTCCAATGCCTTCCATGTCACTTAATAAGGACAGTTGTTCAGAAGTGGCTTTGGCTTTGTAATTTGCTGGTTTGGTGTACCTAATGACAAAATGCCACTTGATATGTTTCATACTGATCTTTTTTACTTCTGGGGCCATTCTGATGCTCATTTGAAGATCACATTTCCCCATCATTCATGAGTAGAATTATTTCAATGCTAGGGTAGTTTGTAAACACATTTTTTATGGAAAATTAGAAGGGGTATGTGATTGCCTTCCAAACATGTATTTATTCATTTGGCAGATCGTTATTGAGAATTCAGCGTTTTCGGGCACTGTTCAGGTGCTGGGGGTGTGGCCCATTAGGCTGAAGGCCACCAAACGTCAGGTTCCCGCTCAGGGAGGAAACCAGGAGTTTGAAGAACAATTTCAGGGAAGTGCCAGCGTCTCTCTGGTGGTTCAAGTGCAGCCTGCTGTGGGTGCACATGAAGCAAAGGAGAAAATGTGTATCTCGCCACCGTTCTTACAGTGAAAACTGAAGTCTTCGTAACTGCAGGCGGTGTCAGAAGACCTGCTTTTCCTTTGAGGATTTTTGTGGTTCTCGTGACTGTGTTACCGGATGGACAGTTAGAGCAGCAGTGTTGAACCTTCATGGATGTTAGGGAGCCCTGAGGCAACAGTGAGGGTCTGAGCAGGTCCTTGGTTAAAGGCAAGAGGTATAGGAATTGCATCTTATGTAGCCTTTCGAGGGAAGTTTTTGCGTACTGGCAAAACTGCCATGTCAGAGTGCTTGTAGTAGCCATCTGATCTTGAGACTGGAGAACTTCTGTTTACCTGCTTTCAACTTTACCCACTCAGTCTGTGGTTGCCATCTGATGTTAAGCTGATTTAAGTAATTTTATATTTTAATTGATGTTTTCATTTTCTCACTACATTTCATTTTTTTATAGTTTATATTTCTCAACTGAGATTCCTCATATGTTTATTCATTATGCATATATTTTTCTTTATGCCTTTGTACATATTTTATATTTATAGTAGTTGTTTCGAAGTTTTTGCCTACTAATTGTAAGGGCCTTCTTTGTGTCAGTTTCTGTTGGTTTTTGTTCTTTAGTATCAGTAACTTTGTTTAAAATTTAGTTCAGATTAGATTTCTAGTTTCTTCACCCCTCATTTTCGACAGTACATGGAGTGTCGGAGGTGATGTGGCGGAGACTGCCTTTTGTTGTGGCTGTCTTCTGAATGGCGGTTTTGGTTTGGGCAGGCAGCTAACCCCGCTGGGCCGGAGCTCCAGTTTCCTCTCGTTCGCGGTGGGCAGTCGCTTCTGTTTCTGCCCAGTGGTTTCACCTTCCGTCTCTGCACTGGCCTTCCCTGGAGTACGCCTGGTTCATTGGTCAGCAAGAATTGTGGTGGATTTGACAAGCAGGTCCTGTGGCTACTTCTCTGATTCAGCTTTTCTGATTTGCAGGCTGCTGGGGCCCCAAGCGTGTCTCCTGACTCAGTCAGTGAGGCACAGCGTCACCCTGCCTGGGCTGTGGGCGGCAGGCAGGGCAGGGCAGGGCAGGGCAGCCTGAGGCCAAGGCAGCGTTGCGTGAGTCTCCCGGGTACCATTCCCCTTTAGAGAGGAGACTGCTCTCCAGTTTGTCCCTCTGAAGGGCATCCAAATAGGTTTTCAAAAGCACTTTTTTTCAAAATCTGTAATTATCTATGAGGATTAGTCCAACTAAACTATTCCAGCATTGCCCAAAGCCGGAATTCTCAAAAGGAAAATAAAATTTAAAAGGTCGTTCTGAAACTGAAGGCCTGTAGTTTAGATATGGTATCACTAATAAGAATTTGGACCCTTGCTGCTTGTCTGCTCAGGACACTTAACTTCTAGTGACACAGGCCCCGTCCCGATTCCTGCTGGGCTTGTTCTTGGGCTCGGACTGTTTTCACCTGAGTGCCCAAGCCTGGGCCACTCATACACACAGCCAAGAAGTAAGAGAAGGAAGGTCTGTGTTCTCTCGTTTTCTCTCGTGTCGCGTGAGCGGTTCTTAGCTGACTCGAGAGGCAGTCTTCATGAAGTGTCCCAGTTAAAACTTCTGACTCCTAGTGACGTGAGCCACTTCGGGAAAACAGGCACAGCGTAACTTCACAGTCAGTAGCTGCGGCCCCTCGACACACAACACGCAACACACAAGTCTGTAAATAGACCACAAACTAATTTCCTTGGATAAAGGGGGAGAGAAGTTAGAATCTGAGGAGATGATGACATTGTTGTATTTTCCCCCAGGATTTAATTTTCCTGTTGATGTGGTTGGTATAAGTAGATTAGTAGTGTGTCTTGTTTGATAAGATGAAATTGGAATGCTGTGTTATCTGTTGTATTACAGATAACTTGGAATAATGTTTCAATTATTTGCATAGTGGTTAAATC
>VMDR010021913.1:0-16535 GCA_007922815.1 Macrotus californicus
TCTTAGCAATGATCTTACTTACAAAAGACTTGAATGAGTTTTGTGGAGAAATAGGCACCCGCATACACTCCATGACCTACTCATTTGGCAATTTTCTACAAAATATTTGTTTGATAAGATTGTTTATTGGTATTATATAAAAATAATATTGCAATGTATCTGAAAGATTCTTATTACAAAGAGAGAAGGAAAACATAATATGCAGCCAATTTCCCTTTCCTGCACTGTGACACTTAACATATACTGTGTGACACTGAAAACACTCTCACGAACATGATTGGAAGGAGGGCATGCTCACCAGTCAGGATGCACAGTGCCTGTTGTTCAAATCAATCACTTTGATTCAGGGTACCCACCCAGGACTGGTATGGTGCTGTCAGTGTGGGTGCCAGTACTAGTTATAATGGTGAAGATTTGGAGGGGCAGATGGAACTGAGCAATTCTATACTTTATTGCAAATCACTACCTATGGAAGGAAATCTCTATATCCTCCAATTTATCTTTCTCTCTGCCAGTTTTGCCAAATGTTTCTGGAGTCTAAAGGTATGATAGTTATAGCCAAGATTTTGTTATAATATAATCTTCCCTTATACAGTTTACCCTTGGTGTGCACAAATTTCTTCTTGTTCTCAACAAGGGCAGGTACACATGCAGGGGCTTTAGAACAGATTCCTGAAGGAGCAAGGGTCGAGCCCCACAGTTTCCCCTTGCAGGTGTGTTCTGGAATGGGGAAAGCACAGCACCACAGCAGGGCAGAGTGATCCCTGTACGCAGTCCTTCAGGAATCAAGGCTCCTTCCGTCTCAAGCAGCACTGTCTAATAAACATCTAAATGAGCCATGAGTGTGAATCACATCCGTTTTAGTAGCCACATTCGAAAAGTGAAACAAATACATTTTAATAATGTATTTTATTTAACCCATTTTTCCATATTATCATTTCAACATGCAATTAATGTAAAAATTTTTAATAAGTTTCAAAAATGATTTTCTTTATACTAAGTCTTTGAAATCCAGTGTGTATCTTTCACTTACAGTATAGCTCAGTGCAGACTAGCCCTATTTCTAATACTACCATATCACACACAGGAGAGCCATTTTTCCAAGACCTCAGATTCTTCCACTGGATTTTCTACATCCAGCCAGCAAACAAGAAAGAGAGAGTGCATAGAGGATCCCAAAGTAGGTTTTAGGAATCAAGCCTGACAATGAAGTATCATTCCACCCGTATTTCATTGGCTAGTACACAGTCACATGACCCCACCTAGGTGCCTGGTATACCTGGGAAATGTAGTTTAGCCTTGTACCTGGGAGGAAAAGGAAATGGGCTTGGTGAGTACACAGCAAAGACTCTACCATAGTAGATAGGTATCATTATCCACATCCTACAAATCAGGAAACTGATTGCCCATGTGGATTAAATGATGCGCTAGTTAACGGGAAAATGTTAAGTAGAATGCAGGTCCTCCCTCCCTAGGGTGATGTTTCTTCTTTAGGCTGTCCTGTTCCTTCCTCTTTATTTGTCCCTCAACTTCCCCTTTAATTCTGCCTATGTCGATCCAGTAATTGCAGAAAACCTGATGTCTTCAATATTTTATCTCATCAGCTCTTCCAAGATGCTCTGTAACTTAGTGACAGTATCCTATTACTGCTGTTATGGAAAATTATAGGCAGCCCAGTATAATGAAGCAAATATGTCTTATCTCTGAATGGTTCAACTAATAGTACTATTCTGAGCACTGCATTATCATTTTGAGTGGGCTTTTTCCTTCCACATACTGAAGCTTCTCATTCAAAGCAAAGGATTATTAAGGTCCTCATCAAGCCATTTCAATCAATGTATAAATTGCATTTTATCTTATAATGAGCAGTCTGTTCAACTGAAGTTTTCAGCTTCTTAAAAGTGCTCAGAAGAATAGTAACAGAAGTGCTCTTAATGGTGAAATTATTAAGTTGTTGTGCTTGGATGAGCTGCTTTATTTCTTAGATAGAAGGGCATATTTTAGATGGAGAAGTAAGATAATAATCTTCAAAGCAGGCTAGTGGCAAAGAATGAGGGTTCTCCGTGGACTCCTGACTATAACACCAGTGTCCTTACAGAGCAGGTTTTATTGAAGACAATACAATCAGACCGTGACCCTGTAGCGTTAAATTACACACAGCAAACTGGTTTGGGGTTTCTGCTGTTTTAAATTTTTGAATATGAAATAGATTCACAATGTTCAAAAATTTAAAAATATTACAGGATATACAGTGTAAGGCCCCCTTTCTATCCTCCAATGCAGAGGGTTGACCCTTCTCCCCAGCTTCTCCCTTCCCTACCCCAACTGGATAGGTACTTATTCTTATTTGTTTCTTGATGATCTTTCCTGAGTTTGTGTATGTATTTATAATCAAATATGAATTTATTTATTTTTCTTTCCATGCTATTCTACATACACTATTTCATACTTTGCTTTTTAAACTAAATGGGGATCTTACTTTTTTATTATCATCATTTGGTTTTTTAATTGTCTAGTATTCTACTGAATGAGTGTGCCATAATTTACTTAACTAGTCTCTTATTGAAGGACATTTAGTGTTTTCAGTCTTTGGATATTACAAATTGTATTACAACAAATAGCCTGGAACATACATCATTTCACAAAAAGTGTAAATATATTGGAGTCATAAGTTCTCAGAAGTAGAACCTATGCAAGGTTCTACTGCTGCCAGTCAATGTGTTACATACATTTGGAACTGGACAAATGGCCAATTTGCTCTCCCAGTGCCTCCAATCAGAAACGCATAGAAGTGCCTGTTTTCTACACCTTTGCCAATAGTTTGTATTATCAAATTTTTGAATTTTTATTTTGTAGCTAAAAGATATTTTATTATAGTTTAAATTTATATTTCTATTAATAGGAGAAAGGTAGAGTAGTTTTTCATTTGTTTAAGGACCACTTGTACATTTCTATGAACTGTGTTCACGAATCTGCGTCAGATTTTGCGTTAAACTCAAACATTCCTCTGTGGAAACTATTTGGATGATTCACAAGGCTGCAGCTATGGGCAACTGATGATTGACAGCTTCATCACAACAACATGCCTGCTCAGGCATCACATCTCATGCAGAGTTTTTTGGCAAAACATCAAATTACCCAGGTGACTCAGCCCCCTTATAGGCCAGATTTGGCATCCTACTTCTGGTTTTTCCCAAAACTAAAATCACCTTTGAAAGTAAAGAGTTTTCAGGAAATCTTGATGAGATTTAAGAAAATATGATGAGGCAGTTGATGGAGATTGGGAGAACTGGTGAGGTCCCAAGGTGCCTTCTTTGAAAGGGACTCAGGCGTCATTGTCCTATGTACAATGTTTCTTGTATCTTCTTCAGTAAATGTCTTTATTTTTCACATTACATTGCTGGATATCTTGTGGATATGTCTCGTGTATATATTTTTCACTACATAGATGTTTTATTTTCTTTCCATTTTTTCCCATAGTAGTCAAGTTTTTTTTCTTTTGATGGCTCTGGATTTTGAATCCAGAATGACTTCCCCACTACAAGCTTATAAATAAAAAATTTACATATTTTTAATAGTAAATCTTACTTTTTCTTTACATTTAAATCTTTAATCCATTTGGGATTTATTCAGGTACACAGTGGATTCAACTTATGTTTTTCTTTTCCAGATATCTATCTAGTTATTTTTTTCCCCTACTGGTTTGAGATGCCTCCTTTATCACATGCTCAGATCCCCATGTGTATTTGAATCTACTTCTGGACTTATACTTTTCAATTGTCTGTCTGTATTTATGTTTCAGTATTGCACAGTTTTAATCACTGAGACTTTATATTTTAATATTTGCTAGACTAGTTTGCCCTCATTGCTCTTATGTTTTGTTTTTGTTTTCTCTGGTTATTCTTGTTTGTCCATTTATATGTTAACATCAGACTATTTCTTGTTTCCATCCTTCAACTCCTGTCCCCCCAATAAAAACCTGTTATTTATATTAGGAATCATATTACATTTAAATAACTTGGGAAGGGCTGCTCTTTTAATGATGTGGACTCTTCCTGTCCAAGAAAATGTTTTGTTATCCCATTTGTTCATTTATAAAAATCCTCAGTAGTGTTTTAAAGTTTTCTTCATTTACGTCTTCCTCATTCCTCCTAAGTTTATTCCAAGGTATATTATCTTTGTTGATGCTATATTGTTAATGAAGTCTTCAATTATCATTCCCTAGAGCTTATTATTTGTACATATAACTATTAATAATATTTTTACTCTACTATCTGATAGAATTTTTTTCTTTGTTAGTTTTCCAAGTATGCAGTCATATCATCTCCGAATTGTGTAGGCTTACCTTCTCTTTCCCAGTAGTCACTCCTCAGGCTCAGTTGGTTTTCACTAAGTTGTGTTTGGCAACAGGCAACTCCTGGATCTTTATGGCCCACAACAACAAGGTGTGTGTATGTTTCATTTTACATAACTATCACAGGTCTTAGCTCTGCTCCATGTCTTCATCACCTGGGACCAGGCTGAAGGAGAGGCTGCATCTGGGATATGCTGGTCTCCTGAGATCAAGAAGGAAAGAGTGAATGCAGAGCCACTCCATGGCTCCTAAAATTCCAGCTTCTTAGTGTTGGCTCTTACCTCTTTGGCCAAAGCAAGTCATACGGCCAAGCCTGATGTCAATGGGGTAAGGAAGTCTAATCCTTTCAAAAGGATGAGCATTGACTATTAGAGATCAATAATATAATCTACTATAATCTCTAATTTATTTTTCCAGAAAAGCAGCAAATAACAGTCACATTGAATAGCATAATCACAACTCTTAGTAGCCACTAGCTCCACATGCTTTATTTGCGTAGCCCTACAATTGTCATTGCGGTATCAGTTGACTCTTGCTGTGTGACAGCCCACTCCACAGCGGCATACAGCTGCAGGACACATGTATCTCACACGTCTGCTGGCTGGGGCGGTGGCCGGGCTTGGTGAGGGAGGCTCTGCTTCATGTATTTCTCTCCTTCCTCAGGCTAGTGTGTTGGGAGAGATTAGGTTGAAGAAGGTGAGGGACTTACTTTGGGGACAAAATTTAAGAGGGTGACAAAAATAAAGATCAATAATATTTTAATGCAATATTTTTAAAAAGCCAAAGTCTATGATAAGCAAAATATCAAAATTTGAATAAAGACGGGATTCATAACAATGCTAAGTCAAGCCAGCATTGGGGCTAAAGGAAAAAATCAATAATACTGGTCCTGTCATAATGAACAATTATTGAAAAAGCATATTTATTGAGTTTTGTGTATAAGGCATCATTACATGCATAATTTATATGTATATCTTCTTTATGAGGTATAAGTAAATATAAATTATTCCATTTAGTTAATCAGTTATAAGACATTGGTATGAAATAAATATACATCTATTCACAACGACAGTTCAGTAATGTGCACCGCAGTTGGAGAATTCAGTTTTGAAATCTCCTTTAGAGACTTCTGCATACGTCTTTGAAAGTCTTCGACGGGGCTTAATTTTCATCCTCTGAATGACAAAATGATTTTTGAAAACAGGCAAAAGTGATTTAGGGTCAAATATTGGGTAAATATGCAGAGTTAATTAAGCTGGATATTAATTTTTGATCAAGATCAGAAATAAATGTGAAGACTTAATATTCATTTTATTATGCAACTTGTGAACTTGCCCTGCAAGCAGTTCTTAAAATGAGATTCTGGAAATTTCTATGTTAACTGAATTGTTGAAAAAGGCAGATAGTTCCACAGAGCGAGCACTTTGAGAGAAAATATTGCTTTTGGATGTGTAAAGTCTGGTATTAGTGTGGCAGCTCATCCGTGTCAATGATTTGAAGGAATATCCTCAAGTCATGGTGAACAGAGAAGACTGTGACTATCCGCAACTTAACAGAATTCTCTGAGGTACATCGAGTCAGCTTTGTAGAGTATAAAACAAAGGTCATAGTCTATTTGTTTTGCTTTAGTGTAGAAATTGAAAATAAAAAGAGTCTATGAAGACTCTGGTTAGTGTTCCATTATAGAAAGACTAGCCACTACCACATCTGTATGATCTGCACCTGCCTCTGTTCCTCTTCCCTCCAGAACTTCAGCCATGCTATGGTTGTGAGACCTGGCCTTGACTTTGTGTGTATAGTCAGTATCTAGACTCACACGGACTTGTTGGCCAATAGGTGAAGACAGTCCATTTGTACAATATGTCAATAAATCTGTGAATATTTCATTTACAGAGACACTGACTCAGAAATACATTCAAATACTGATATATTGTATGCCAGCAGTTTTATGGTGTTTTTATGGTATTTGTAACTCTCTTTCATATATGAATTTCATTTTCATTCTTTTACCTTAAATTTCCCATCTCTTTTTCTATATGTGTGTGTATATAATTGTACACACCCATACATACACATACTTCTTAGGAAAAATTTTAAAATATCTAGGCATTAATAGGAATGGGAAGTTATAGAATAGGAAGAAATACTGGTGACTAGTCTGGGTAAATTAAATATATTCAAATTACAGTGTGTTTATTTGTTTTGGGGCAAAGTTGTTAAGTAAAATTTTTCACCATCTTCTTTCCAGCTCGGTCAGTATTGTGTCTGTGCATCCAGCTATTGCTTATTATCTGTCAGCTACGAACTCATAGCATAGCAAGCCCTTAATTAGGCATTTATAGAGCCACTTATAGAAAAGTAATCAGACTTGTTCCAAAATTTATAGGATTGTGAACACTGAAATAAGGTACAATCCTTCCTCTCAAAGACCTTACCATCCAGTGTCTCAACTCATAAAAAATCATCTTGCTTTTTAGTTCTAAGTCTTTAGAATTAGCAAGATAGAAACTTTGTCCCCAACTCAAGTTCTACATTAAAGAAAAGAAAGGGTGAAAGAAACATCGAGATGCAATGCTGGGTAGCCGTGCTTCAGTGCCGTGTTCCAGTGTCAGAATGGACTTGGCTGGCCCAGCGCGTGTAGTGGTGTTTTTTCCATCTCCACCCCCTCCCCCCTCTTACACAGGCAGCAAGCCCCTCCACTCAGCTGTGAAGAAGCGCTGTAAGGCAGCATGTAAGTAAGTGCTGGAATCTGTATGGCCGGCAAGTACTGTTGGAGATCAGAGGACAAAGAGTTCAGTTTGGTTTGGGAAAGGCATTGTAGAGGAGGAAGGGCTTAAAGTGGGCCTTAAAAAAGATTTGATTGGGTACAGAAGGACAATTTAGGCAACAGTAATGTTGTGAGCAAATGTCAAGAGCCAGAATGAGTCAGGCTTATTTCAGGGATGGTTGGGAAACTGCCTTCTCTGTATCTGAGTGGGAGATGGAGCTGCCCAGGTGGACTGGGAGGCAGCTGGTGTGGCCTGAAGGAACGAGCTTCCGCCTGCAGGCCAGAGACCAGGGTTCTGCCACTAGCCAGTTGTGTGTCCTTGGCAAGTCATTGAACCTTCTAAGTTCAGTTACTCAGATGTGAGATGGTGGTTTCAAACGGGAAATTCTCTAAGGTAGCTTCCTATTTTAAAGGACTCTGTGATTCTTTTCTGGTGGTCCTTGATGAACTACAATGAAGACTTGAATTTATCCTAACATTGTGGAGCCTTTAAGTTCTGAGCAAGGAAGCCACATAATGAAGGGAGGGCTCATCACATGAGCAAAGGGGTATTTATTGGTATTAAATTCAGTAAAAGTGATTTAGAGATACCGGAGGAAGAAATCCAGCTCAGAGGCTATGCCAATTATTCAGTCAGAAGCGGGCGGCTGAAACAAGAATCAAAAGAAGGGAACAGACGAGCGATTGTTTTTTCAGTCTTTATTGATTATAAGGAACTGTGATAAGTCCTGAGGATCCAGTAACAAGTAAGACAGAAAACCTCTCTATACTCATAGGACTTAAAGTCTAAGGGAAGGAAAAAGGAGCAGAATTTGTTGATTGACCAATAAGGCATTTGTGTCTTTAAGAGAATGACACTCCAGCTACAAAAGATTGGTTGAAGAAATATTGTATTTTTTTAAAAAATGGAATACTATGTGGCCATAAAAAATTATGAAACCTATTTATTGACATAAAAGAATATTCATGATATGCTGTTGGATTAAAAACAACACAAATATAGAACACAGAGAGTTATGCACCACTTTGTGTGAAGAACAGAATTGTTGGTGATTTATTTAATTACTCTTCATCCAGTGATTATTTATTGACTGCCTACTATGTGCCAGGCATAGTTTTGGGTGCTAAAGATGAATGGTAAGTAAGGAAGACATGGTCCCTAATTAATCTTTTATCTTATCTTTTCTAATTTCTTTGGCAATGAACTCATTGCTTCTGTTGAAAAATAATGTTTTAAAAAAGTGTTTTAAAATCCTCCGTGGTCATTTGTGTGACGTATAAGTATGTTTCATGATTCTTTGTCTGTAACAGGGAAATGCAGAATGCACTGTGCTAAATGACACCGTCCTGGCCTCTCTTGTCCTGGTGCTTACACAAGAGAGGAGGTGGTTCCGGGACATCAGCCTCCGCCTGGGGTGGATCAGGGCACTGCCTGCTCCTTGGCAGCCGGAGTAGTCAGAACTCCCAGACTCGCTCTGGCCCCAAGGCAAATAGAGTTCCGCTGATGAGATGTGCGACTCTGATGGCTTTTTATAGTCCTTCTGAGGGTTGGTTATTCCAGTCTTGGTGTTGATTTACATTTGCTGTATGTTATTTGACACTTTTTTATTGAAGTTGCCTCTCCCGGAAATCTCTGTCATTCCATAAACCCTGGCAACTGCCCTGCAGTGCAGCTGACCTCCCACAGTTTGAAAAACAAAATGTATTCTGGTTACATTTAAAGGAAGTTTGGGATGAGTTTATGGGTGAGGACTTGGCTGTAGTATCTTTGTGGGCAGAGCACCTGAAGGGGGATCTGGCACTGGCTATGGCCTCAGTTCCAGGGCCCTACACAAAAGCCTTTGTGTTATTTTTCCCACCCTTTGCCTAGCTCTTCTATGATTACCACAAACCAGATCTTTTTGCTACATCATTGCCTCCTATTTTTAAAAAGCAGGATCTTTGTGTACTTGCTGAAGAACAAACAAGCAAGCAAAACTAAGCAAGCAAAAAACAAATATTATTTTTTAAAAAAGTATTTCGTATTCCTTATAATGAATTGTAATATATAAATAAACATACAGATACATATAAAGAAAAAAATTACCTACAATACTAATCCCCAGAAATGTTTTGGTCTATTTTATTTGTGTATTTTACACCTATTCACATAGTCACTTTCAGCTTTTGTTTTATTGTTATGGAACAGAAATTGGGGTTCACTGACCTCTGTCACCCACAGGCAAATTGCAGAGGCACAGGTCTGATGAAGAAGGAGAGAAGTCTTTGACTCAGAAGCTACACAATTTGGAAGAATGGCAGGCTTCTGCCTCAGAGCCCATCCCCTCTAGAGCACCCAGAGGAAAACCCTGCCGACCTCTGCAGGACCGGTCCAAGGCTGCGCCTGGAATGCCTCCTCCCACTTAAAAGTACCATCCTTTGGGAAAGGCAGGTGGCTGCTGCACATTCAGGTGCCTTGGCTTGTTCCCAGTTTCAGTCTGACTTCAGGCTTCTCCCTGGAGCTTGTGCGCGAGGCTCGCTTGGCCACACTGCCACTGCCGCGGCTTTCCATGACAGAGGCCTGGGGCCATTGCCAACTGCAGCCGGCCATGTGGGGTCTCCATTGTGCTGTCCATGGTCGCCTGGTCACATGGCTTCCAGGATCTACCAGTCCTGCAAGTGGTCGGTCCTCTCACGTACCTTACATCGATCCCAGAGGAAGAGTCACGTGTTTCTCCCTTCTCTCAGTTTTCATGCTCTCGAAACTATCCAGCACCCCTGGCCAATCCTGTCCTTTTTCCAGGGTAGACTGACAGATTACTCCAGTACAGCACCTCCCCCTCCCGCCTTGTACCAGAAGGGAGTAGGAAGGCTTTTCCCTCATGCAAACATTTCACTAGCCTTGCCCGTGGCCCTTGCAAACCTCCTCTTGCCCTGTCTCTGCTCCGGGGTGGGAAAATCTGTTGCCCTGCGCTGTGCTAGCAGCGCGGCGCCCTGCCCCTCCCCCAACCCCACCGGTGTCAGTGATTTGCTCTGATTCCTCCGTCACTCCGGACACCGGGCCAGTGTCACTGTCACTTGTATAACCTATTCCTAGATCTTAAGCTGTGTCTGCACCGATAGTTTCCCCTAAGGTAGGCCTGTTCTTACCATAGTAAACGAATGCTATTATAATTAGGTGCCAAGCTGCTTTTTCCAATATCAGGATGGCCTCTTGGCATGAACATATAATGGCAGAATGTCCATTTCAAAGCAACATCCACTTATTATTTCATGTCATCTCCAACTGAGGGAAGTCACTGGAGTCAAGCTAGCCGTTCAATCCTCATTTGTTGTTGCTCTTCCATGAATCCGTAGGGGCCTTTTTAATACAGGAGGCTCCTCAGGGTCACTGATGGTCTTGACCTTCGCACCAACCTGAGGGAGAAAGGAGGAAGAGAGGTCCCTCGGGACCATATCATCCTACAGGTACTTTCTACTCTCTGCTTGGAGTGGGAGAACCTCCTCGCCATTTGTGTGGCCAATCCTGGAGCACGGCTCCTCCATATTGTGCAAGTGAACAAGCAACCCGGGCAAAGCTTAATCACAGAGTCCACTTCTCGCTAGTTCCAGGGACACATTTTCCTCAGTAATTTCCTTGTTGTCTCTCTTCCATTGGAATCAGCCTCTCCCAAGCTAGGCCTCTTTGTAGCTGGTTCTTTCAGCTGAACCTTGCTTTTGCCTCCCAGTCAGAGTCTGAATTACTGTCACAAAGATGCCATGCAGTTCTAAAGGAGCAAGATCTTCCCTCTGTGGGTGTGCTGGGTCTTTAGTTCACTCTGCTCACTTACTGCTACCCTCTTGTGTTAACTATTGGCAATTCTGTTGTGACTCCAATTTCCTATAACAGGGTTTTTCCTTCAGCCATTCATTTCTGGCTGTACATTCCCTCCTTCCATAGTGCTAAACTGAGGGCTTGAGTGTAGCAATTATCTTAAGTGTCTTAGTCACCATTTCCCTTTCTGTATTAAAAAAAAAACAAAACCCTTTAATAGTATACCTTACTATTTAAAAACTACCTTCAATTCCCCCCTCCCCTTCCAGGAAGTAGTTAAGGTCTAAGTCATAGAGAAATAATATGTTGTCTTATTCTTATAAATCTCTCTTGTAGTATTTTCCTACTCTTATTCTCTGCATTTCCAGCTCATTCCAGCTCATTATTGTTTCTTTAATTTTATTACTCATTATTAATTTATCTGTACACATCTGAATTTTCACTAGAAATTTACAAGGTTTTTTGTCCGAGGTTAAACAGAATACAGAGGCATAAGACTTAGGATATTGTAGGATGGGGCTTATTAATCACAGATCAAATGTTGAAAGGAATGACTTGAGGTTCATTTGGTATTTGTGCTTGCTCAGAGCCCATTTATTGGTTCTGCTCCTCCTTTTGTGATTTTTCTGAAAGACCCCTCACACTATTTGCCATGGATAGAATTCTGTGTGTGTAATCAGAAAAGAATGTTCTTCCTCACTAAGGTTATAATCAATCTAAGTAAGCAGTAGGATTAAAAATGATTTTACAGGTAAAATTAATCCAGAGTTTTGAAAAGCACATTGAAATTGAATTAGTTCCTTAGCTGGTTGCTGATTTCAGAAGTGAAATGCAGTGTTCTCTAAGGAGGCCGACTCGGTGTTACAGACACTATTTGAGCAGATCCGTCACCCTCCACTGTGGTGTGGCATTGGGACATTAATAATGGATGGTTGCTGCACTTTTTGGTCAGCTACATTATTTTGATCTATTTTTATTTCCCACAGGAGCCTCTGGAAAAGGGCAACGAGGGTAGATTTAAAACCACATTATTGGAATTCAATAACTTTCGTCATGCTTTGTATGCGTAGTGCTTGCTGAAGGGTAGTTCTAATATGGAGAGTCAGTCAAGCATGGAGGAGGCAAAATACCAAAATGGATTTTCTTAACTAAGATATAAGCGGAATTCATTGTTTCAATAGAGGCTCTGATGCTCAGCATTAACGTTTTAGATGCCTATGTTTTGCTCTTTTTGATTCTGAGGATAATGGGATGAGCACAGGAACAAAACAAATCCGCCAGTATAAATCATTTGGTCGATGGAGGGAAACAAAAAAGTTCATAAAAGTCAATTAGCAAAAAGTCTGTGTCTCAGTAATTCCTAAGCAAGTGTGAAGGACTGCACTTTTAGTTGTGTAAAGTGCACCCCCAGGGGGCACTGAATTCTTTTCAGATGCCTTCACTTCCCTGGGAATTACACAAAGGCTGAGGTCGCCTGAAAGTGGAAGATTCTGAATCCCAGTGTGTTGAAGTCACTCCTGCAGATGAACAAACAAGGTCTTACTTTGTAAAGTGATGGAATTTGCCCTGAGACACGCCCTCCCTTCTGGGTTTGTATGGAACGTAACAGGATTGGTGATCCGGTCTGTCACGCTCTGGGACAAATCAACCCATCAAATTAGAAGGGGGAGAAGATATTTACATTCCTGCTCATGTCAGTTGATCCATATCTTTCCCTCACCTATGTCTTTATTTCAAGTCTGAGAAACTTTTAAAAAATCAAAGCAAAAATGGAGTTAAATGTCTTAATGATCAGTGATATGTTATTTTTCTCTGAGTGCCTGGCTAAGAGCACCTGGCCACTTGACACGGAGCCCTAAGAGAAGGCGGGTAGTGTGGCTGTGAGTGAAGTGACGGGTCCCTCCCTACACAGAAAGGATGCTGGGAGACTGGGACCCTGTCGCTCTGACGAGATACCCGGTCCCCTTGGTGCTGTGCTTCGTATTATTTACACTCCCCAGTTCGACCTGCACTTCCTTGACTGCTGTTTTACCTTGGGAAATAACCTCGCCTTTTTGTTGTTGTTTAAGTTTGACTTTTTTTCTTTCTTGAAAGAAATGAATCTTTAGTAGAAAAAATTTAAAGCACACAAGCCATACATTAAAAATCACTTCTAATGCTGCCACCTAGAGAAAATTCTGAGAACAGCTTTGACATCTTTTTCAGTTCTTTCTGAGTATACAGAGCTATAATTTTTAATAGAACCCTTTAACTTACCTTTTCTCAGTTAACAGTGTGTCTTGAATATTCAAGGCCATTAAGTATATTTTGTAACATCACTTTTAGCATCTGTGTATTTTTTCATCCTATGAATTACCACAACGTGTTAAACCAGTCTCCTCTCTTTTGATCTTTTGGCTGTTAAAACTTTCATCGTTACACACAACTCTGTGATAGCATTGCAATAGTTAAATCCGTTTCTGCCTTAGGTATTCTCAGGGCCAATGAAAGGCAACAGGAGCTTCCCAGAAGGTCTGTTAAGGCATCCCTATCTGCCTTATGTGAAAGGGTGACATTGGCTTCAGAACCCGGACGTGTTGTTATATCATCTTTAGTGTCTTAACCACAGCCCCTGAAGAAGGTTCTTCACAGGGCTTGCTCCTATGAGGTCTCATTTCCTGTTCCGGACTCTCAGATGTGAGACTAAAAGCTTGATGTAATGTTAGCTTCCAGCAAGCATGTTGTAGGTGTTTGAATACGAATCAACAGCCAAGCTAGTTGCTGTGGATATCTATGTGGGGGACGAAGGTGCAGAAACATGTCCTTGGAAGCTGTGTCATGGTCTTACTGGTCTAATTATATGGAGAGTGCATGTAAGAAAGACACTGACCTTTCCAAGGTTACACCATGAGTCAGCAATGAAATCCCAAATAGAACTTTCATCTTTTTTAATTTTTCCCCAATATAAGAAGCATTTATGAATAGGTCCAGGGAAAGCGTTTGTAACTGAACCTGTAAGACTATTTATCATTTTCCATTTTAATTTTTAGATTTTATTTATTTATTTAGAGAGATGAGAAGGGAGGGAGAAAGACAGGGAGAGAAACACCAATGTGTGAGAGATACATTGATCAACTGCCTTTCATAAGCCCCCAGCTGGGGACCTGGCACACAACCCAGGCATGTACCCTGGCTGGGAATTGAACCAGTGACCCTTTGGTTCACAGGCCGGCACACAATCCACTGAGTCACACCAGCCAGGGCTATTATTTATCGTTTTAAATGCTCCAAAATTTCAAGAGAGTTACTAGAAATTTCTCACCTTGAGGAAATAAATCTAAATTTCAAAAAGGTATTTATAAATTTTTAGAAAACAAATCTTAAATGACTGAAGTGAAGAGAGAGCAGTGGGTAGTGCAGGCAGATAAAAATGAGCCTCCCAGGAATGTGTGTGTGTGTTTCTTAGGAGCTGGCAAGTAAGAGGTGGAAGAGTAATGGGTTCACCCTACCATGGTGACAAAGGAAAACACCACCGAAGAGGCTCCTCAGGACATTTTACCTGGGCTGGGAGGATGAGGGGCCTGGCCCTCATTCAGAATGATCGTCCCTTCTCTGCCTGTTGGAATAGATCTGCGCTGTTATTTTAGATCTTGTGGCAGGGTCACTTGCAGGAGCCAGAGAGATACTTTTCAATATTCCCAGCACTAGTCTCAGGTCTCCTGATTCTCAACGTAGTGCTCATTCTGCTACACATAGGAAATAACATGTTACAAGGATTTTCAGAGACACACAGAAGCTTCTGGGTAACTGAAACTCTGGTTATGCATTGTGGGAAGGGCACACACAATAGAAGAGAAAGAAAACAAAAGAAAATCTTGGCACCTGAGAGAAGAGACCATCCATCCAGCACCATCTTTGTAGATGAGAAAACCGAGGTTCGCTGGTCTATTAAGGCACAGATAACCAGTGCGCACCAGGGCCCAGA
Organism: Macrotus californicus; assembly: GCA_007922815.1. NCBI lineage: Eukaryota > Metazoa > Chordata > Mammalia > Chiroptera > Phyllostomidae > Macrotus > Macrotus californicus. The sequence goes on from VMDR010021913.1 coordinate 14,879, forward strand.
ACTCGCACCTTCTGCCGTTCAGCCTGGTGCAAATAATCTAGATACACTGCATTTTCATGGTTTGTGAGTTCAGTATCACAAACTCAGCATGTATTAAGGAACTATTTGCATATGGTGTACTCTATAAAGCAAAATGTAAAAATGCAGTGCTTGCCATACAGGAGTTTCCTAAGGCAGACGGGCCTCATAGAAACAGACAGAAGTGACACATAGGCCACCGAACAGACACAGCAGATATGTGAATCGTACAACTTTTCCACATGAGATGGTAAATGAAGAGATCATCGCAGTCCATTGCTTTAAAAGAGAAAACCCATTTCATCACGGGACAGCCCTAAACCAATATGTAATAGGAATCATCACCCTGTGCCCTGTAGTCGCTAGTGAAAGTACATTGGAAAGAAAAAGGGTGCTTTTCCTGGCACACCTGGCACTCACATGCATGTCAAAGTTTCTTCGGTGTATTGCTGATTACCACCTTCATTGATTTTTGTTCTTTTGCGTATTCTGTGATTGTCTGCAAGACCAGGGGGATCTGCTGAGGCAGGACGCCTCTCAGGGCATGGCTTCTAAAACCAAAGGACTTTTTTCTCCCTGCAAGAGAGCTAGCGGTCATATGGTTCATTGTCATATTTTTATTAAGACATCTTTTTTCCTTCTAGAAGGACTTTGCAGATGATAAACGATCTCACAAAACCCTGAAATGTTTAAATTGTATAATGTAAACTGTACTGAGTGTGAGACTAGGTTATAAGTTCTACCCTCTGAAAGGCCAGTTAAAGACAAACCAAAGGTAATCTTGCTCTTTTCTGTGGTAACAAAAGCCACCTTGTCGAAAAGTATCTTATAAATGTCCTAAAAGGCTATAACCTGTTCTAATTGGGATTTGTAGATTAAAAAAGACTTAAAAGACATATCGAGTGAAAAGCTGGCCCAAAGTAAACTGTAGTATCCAGGCATGCTTTCTAGCGTGAGAGAATGTGAAGAGGGACAAGAAGGTGAGTGCTGTGCCCTTCAGGAGAGTGGTCGCTTTTGGAGGGATGGGGAGGGGGCACGTGGAGGCCCTTCTGGAGAGGCTGGCAAAGTCTAGTTTTTGACATGGTTAGTTGTTGCAAGGGTATTTGCCTTATAATAATTTACTAAGCTATATATTTGGGGGGTGATATTTTGTATCTGTTTCATTCTATAATAAAAGTATTAAAAAAACAGGAAAAAGAGGAAGCATGTTAGAGAAACTTACAAACCTGATGCTGCCCTAGAGATGATCACAACACTGTCAGCAGTGGATAAATAAAGTTGTAGAAAATGGTGTTCTTGGGCACAAGAATGTAAGTTCTCCTGTGAAGACATCTGTGCAATGTTAGTGGCACCTTTCTAGTTGCTGGGAGGCTCTGCTTTGATAGCCATGTAGCAGCAGCATTGCACGTAGCTCTCATTTCAGTCAGAGCCAGACTAGACAGCAGACCTGTTTCCGGCTCAGTGTTTTCAATGTGTGGTGTCTAGAACACCAGCATCATGGCGACTGCAGGCTTAAGAAAATGCAAATTCCTTGATCCCATCTCTCTTCAAAAGGAGCAGCCCTGGCCTCTGCACGATCAGCAAGCAGACTGTGGTATGAGACCACCACTGACTGGTCTGTCGATTTCTACATGAAATC
>VMDR010021914.1:0-16532 GCA_007922815.1 Macrotus californicus
GGGGTGATCATTGATGTGAGAGAGAAAATTTGATCTGTCGCCTCCCATATACACCCTGAACTTGCAACCTAGGAATGTGCCCTGCCCGGGGCTTGAACCTGCAGCCTTTTGGTGTCCAGGACAACCTCCCACAAACCGAGCCACCTAGCCAGGGCTGCAGTGCTTTTACTGAAGCCAAAATGGATTATCCACTGACCCTCAGGAAAGAGGATTTCTAAACCAATGCTCTCTAAGTGAGTCACTGAAACTTGGGGAAAAAGGGTTAGAAATTTTGTCTGTAGTGATTGATGGCATAATTCATTTAAATTTTTTACTTTTGTGTATGTATATATAGTAATGTAATGTCTGTAATGCATTAGTACAGAACTACATGTATATAACTTATAAATACATATATATGTATGTTGTTTATGTCCTGAACATTTTTTATGAGTTGACCAGTAAAAAAAAATAGACTATTGAATTAAGTAATGCTAATGAAGTTAATAATATGTCTTTTCCCATTAAGGGTTCCATTGTTTTCCATGAGTAATAAGTGATATCAAGACAAAAAGATGTTAGAAAGCAAAAGGGTTAAATATGTGCGAAATAAAGATTAGATGTCTTGTTAATTAAGCCAAATTGACTCTGCAGGGGGCATTATTCTTTCAATTACACATTTAGCATAAATTGGGTACCTATTGCAATCATAATCATTTGGATTTCTAGGAGAAAACCTTCATTGTAATACACTGGATCCACAGTCCAGAAACCATATTATAAAGACATCTTAGCTATCTGTCCACCTATCTAGTTATTTACTTAAAGTATTTTAGACAATGGAACCTCACTGAAAAGATGTGCAGAGGTTCAACGTTAGGAATTTGCAGTGAGTATTATGTCAAATTAGCAAGGTAAATATTAGAAGTGGAGATTTATAGCTTTTTATTAGAGCTGGTATTACAGAAGGAGGGAATTACTCAATAAAAAAGGCAATTTGGCCACATCCAGATGAATTATTAGAGAACAGGACCCATCAGTCAGTTTCTTGTCGGTCTTTTTGACCCTGGCTGAGCCCCAAGAAGTAGACATATTGAAGATCAAACTGGCGTACTTTCATTTGAGGATAAGGAAGTAGCCCTCATTGATGAAGCAGTGCCTGAGAAGGGAAATCCCAAGGCTTTTGTGAGTTGAACCGTGGTTTTACCAAGCATTGAAGTGGAGGGCAAAGGCCTTCCTGGATTTTGCTTTTAACAGCAGTTCTTTGAGATCCTGGTGGTTTCTTTGTGATATTGTTCACCTCCACAATAAAATATCCCTCCCTGGATTACTGGTAACACTTAGTTTGAACCGCTCCTTTGGTATTTCCCGTGCAGTTTCTAAGGGTGTAAGCTTGTGTGTGTTGCACTCTGCCTAAGGGGTTGTAATCCGTAAGGCAGGTTCCATCTCTTAGGCAACTGCATGCCCACCGTGGCGCCTGGTGCAATGCCTAGCACACTGATGCTGCGGTGGGGAGAGAACCGCAGGCCCGGTGCAGGGCTCTCCACTGTTAATGTTCTGGGCAGATGATTCATTGTTGTGAGGCGCGACCCTGTACATGGCACGGAGTTTATCAGCATTCTGGCCTTTAGACACCAGTGCCCTGTCCCCCAGGTTGTGACAACCAGCAACTTCTCCTGACATTGCCAAACGTCCTGGGTGTGTGTGTGTATGCGTGTGCAAAGTCAATCTTAGTTGAGAAATACTGTTCCAGAGATTGGGAAATTTAGGTTCTAGTCCTGACTTGGCCATTCCCTCTCCATGTGTAAGCGAACTGCTTGACCTGTAGGCCTTAAATTTCCTCTTTTGGAAAACGAGGATTGGAATTCATTGGGTACTTTATAGGGAACCTTTACTGAATGTCAATTTTGTATGTAGAAATTTCTGGGAATAACTTCCTTAGCTTTTAGCATTTTCTCTAACTTACCTATTACCTCAAAAAGATTAGAACTATACTGCTAAAGCTAATACAGAATACTATTGTCTGTAAACCGTAATCGAAAACTAAAATTAGCCCTGGCCGGGTGGCTCAGTTGGTTGGAGTGTCGTCCTGCACGCCAAGAGGTTTCCGTTTCGGATTCTGCTCAGGGCACACACCTAGGCTGTGGGTTTGGTCCCTGGTCGGGGCATGTAGGGGAGGCAACCTATCCTTGATTCTCTCTCACACTGACGTGTCTCCCCCTCTCCCCCTTCCTTTCTCTCTAAAATCAATAAACATATCCTTGGGTGAGGATTTTTTTTTTAAAAAAGGAAAAGAAAATTAAAAAAAAAGACTAAAACTAGACTAGTTAATACATAAAGCTATTTTCATCTCTTAAGATATGAGGATTCTAGTTTATGCTCAGTATATATATATATATTTTTCTTTTATGACCAACATTTATGACCATAAAATGCTGAGAAAGTATTTTGTGCTACCAGGATTTATTATAATGACAGGTCCACTTATTTATACTAGTATTGTATTTCCTGCCCCTTTTTAAAAATAAGATTTTACGGTAAGGTAAATGAGTCAAGTCACTAGCATGTATGTTAGAGAGTCCGGGTAGTGAGAAGAGCATGTTTATTGTTTGGCGCTCTGCTCCTGAGCCTTTTTTTTCTTGTTGTTCTTATTAGCCTTTTAAAACCAGTGTGTTTCTTCTTCTTTTTTGTGAATCCTCATCTGAGGATGTGTTCACTGATTTTTTTTTTTTTTTTTTTTTAGAGAAAGGGGAAGGGAGAAAGAGAAACAACCGAACCACCTGCCAGGGCCCCAGCCAGCGTGCTTCATGTTGCTCCTGCCAGTGCGTGCCCTAGGCTCCTCTGTCAGCTGGTCACTATTTATGGGCCGCTCATGTTCCCGGCCCTGGAGTTTGTGCCCTCAGTAACCTTCCTTTCAGTGGCCGCTTCACAGAGTCCATTGCATTTCTTAGTCTGTGCTGATTCTTAGATTTGAGCTGAAATCCGGTCAGCTTGGGGCAGCTAGGGATGTACCTCTCAGACTTTTTCTGCCACAGTGTCACGTTCGACTTGGTACTGTGCTAGGGTATGAACTGTGGCCCTGTTTTTTTCCTCTGTTGCAGGTGAATTTGGAAGGCAAAGCCAATCCTCTGTCACTCCTTCAAATGGCCTCCCCAAGTGGCTTCTGTGTCTTGGTTCGCTTGCCCAAGCTGATCTGTGGCGGAAGAACACTACCAAAAACATTATTGAATATTTTGGCAGATGGCACTATTTTAAAAGTTGGAGTAGGATGTTCAGAAGATGCCAGCAAACTTCTGCAGGATTATGGCCTTGTTGTCAAAGGGTGCCTGGACCTCCGATACCTAGCCATGAGGCAGAGGTATGGTGTGTACGATGCTCTGGGGTTCTTGTAGCTGTGGGGCAGATACTGTAGCAAGATTTATAGATTAATGAAACTCAATAATGAAGCATTTACAATTCACTACAAGCCTAGAGCCTTCTGAGATGCCTGTTGAATTTGTGAGGAAATATTCCAGCTTCTGAGAGAACTTTAGTTAACTAGAATTGGTCTTTTTATTTTTACTTTTATTTTTATTTATAGAAATGTTCTCTTTTTTAAAAATCCTCACCTGAGGATATGTTCATTGATTTTAGAGAGAGAGGAAGGGAGAGGGGAAGACAGAAACATTCATGTAAGAAAGAAGAAATGTCAATCAGTTGCCTCTCATACGTATGTGACCAGGGATTGAACCTACAACCTAGGTGTGTGCCCTGACTGGGAATTGATCCCGCAGCCTTTTGGTGTACAGGACGATGCTCCAACCAACTGAGCCACGTGGCCAGGGCTGGAATTGGTCTTTGTAAATGAAACATTTAATACGCTCTCTCTGTAAGCTACAGTTTGTAAACTAATGGCCCCACCGGCTAAATGCGGGCTACAGATTATTTTTGTTTTTGTTTTTGTTTTCTCCATGTGGTATATTTGGAAAATTTAGTTTAGATACGGAATATTTAATGTAAAAATCTGTATTTCTGGCTTCTCTTGAAAAATTTGATGATTTGACTATACTAGGTCAATAGTTCTAGACGGCAACAGTTGGCTGGGTAGCCCTGTCCTCTTTAGATGAGCATGCTCTGCTCAACTTGCCCGAGTCCCCACTTTTCCCGTTGTAACCAAGATGTATCCTGAAGCATTCGAGTTTAGAAACCCTGGTCAAATGATGGTAGCTTTAGTCCTTTACTGGGAAGAAGAGGGATTTTTCTTTCCCTTGGAATTCTCTTTCTATGGAAATTGTATTGTAAAACTTTTTAAGGAGTTGCAATGACCTTTTCTTGTATATATACAGGTCCTCATTTTAATAATGTGGGCTGAAATAGTTATACTCCCTGCCTTAGATGACACTGACATTAAAAGTTTGGAGGACTTGTGGCCCTGGACAGGTAGCTCAGTTGGTTAGAGCATCATCCTGATACACCAAGGTTGCTGGTTCGATCCTTGGTCAGGGTGCATACGAGAATCAACCAATGAATGCATAAATAAGTGAAAGAACAAGATGATGTCTCTCTCTCACTTTCTCTCTCTCTCTCAAATCAATAAACAAAAAAAAAAGTTTGGCTCTGGCAGGATGGTTCGGTTGGTTGGAGCATCGTCTCATACACCAAAAGGTTGTGGGTTTAGTTCCTGCTCAGGGCACATACCTAGGTTGTGGGTTTGGTCCCTGGTCCGGGTGCGTACGGGCAGCGACCGATAGATGTTTCTCTCTCACATGCATGTCTTTCTCTCTCTTTCTCTCCTCCCTCGCCCCCTTCTCCTCTCTCTAAAGCGCATCTTCGAGTGAGGGTTAAAAAAAAGTTTGGAGGATTTGATAAACTAAGAGAAGGCCTGATTAAAATCTATGCTGGTTGTAATTTTTTAGTATAAAATGATGTTTTATTTTAGCGCTGTAGATTGGCTTATGGAAATAAAATTCTCATAAATAAGTATCAATTTTTTTTCAAGGAGTACATTAAAATATTTACCGTAAAAAATTGTGAACTCTGTGAAAATATTTGGAATGTACCAGCAGAAGTCGCTTCCCATTGGGCCCTCCTCCCCTCGGCACCGCCTCCCTGGAGGTGCCCACTGTCGCTGTTGCTGGAGGTGGTGTGTGGTGTGTGCCGTGGCTGAGAGCTGACTCGAGAGCAGAGTGTGGGGTCGGAGCCCCAGCGCTGCCACTTACCAGCTGTGTGACCTTTGGCACGCTTCCGAACCTCACTATTCCTCTGTTCCTTCATCTGTGAAGTAGGGGTGATAGTGGTCCCACCTCAGAGGACTGATGTGATAACTACCTAAAGAACTTAGAAATAGTGTTTGAAATATAGACAATGCTGTGTAAATTTTAACTATTATCGCCGCCCCTAGTCTTTATAGGATCATTATATGATTGGTTTGTTTTTCCAGATCTCTTTCTATGCGATTACAGTCCTCTCCATGAACATATAGAAATTAGTGGTGCTGTGAGTTCTGTTTGCCTATATGCAGAATGGCCAAGTGTCAGAATAAGAATTTGGCCAAAGCTGAATATTACCATGAACTTTTCTAGAAATAAAAATGAAGTACTTATCAGACCTTTCAGTGTTCATGAAACTTCATTAAAATGTAAAAATTATTGTATTATTGAGCACTCTAGTAGTAAAAAATAAAAATTTTTGATACTATAGTATAAAAAATGTGACATTCTAGCCCTGGCTGGTGTGGCTCAGTGGATTGAGTGCCAGCCTGGGAACCTAACGGTCACTGGTTTGGTTCCTGGTCAGGGCACTTGCCTGGGTTGTGGGCTGGGCCCGTGGTTGGTGGCGTGTGTTAAAAAAGAAAAAGTGACATTCTAGTGCAAGAATTATACTTCACACTCTTAGCTATGTGTCATTCCTGACGTTTGTCATAAGTAGTTGTTACTTTCAGTTGACTTCAGGGAGGAGCACATTTTGGGGGGTGGTTAATGCTCTCGTCTTTTCTTCATACTTTTTGTATTTTTCTTGTATGTTAACTGAAGATAATTTGTTATAGAGACTGTAGTATATGATTTTGGAATTTTTCCTAGTGAAACTTTGAAGTGGCGAAGGCGACATCTTTTGTTTCATTTGTCATCAAGAAATGTGAAACTTTCCCAAATATGACACTTCATGTATTTATTTTTAGAGAGAGGGGAAGGGAGGGGAAAAGAGAGGGGGAAAAACGTCCATGTGTGAGAGAAACATTAATTGATTGCCTCTCACACACACTCTAACCGGGGACTGGGCCTACAACCCAGGCATGTGCCCCAGCAAGGAATTGGACTGGCAATCTTCTGCTTTGCGGGGTAATGCTCAAGCACTGAGCCATGCTGGTCAGAGCCCAAATATGACATTTTAAAAAGACTAATGAGGGTCATCGGTTCAATTCCCAGTCAGGGCACAAGCCTGGGTTGCGGGCCAGGTCCCCAGTAGGGGTTGTGCGAGAGGTAACCACACATTGATGTTTTTCTCCCTCTCTTCCTCCTTCCCTTCCCCTCTCTAAAAATAAATAAATAAAATCTTTAAAAAAAAAGAAATTAAAGAAAAAGACTAATGACCTAAGTAGAATTAAATATCTAAAAATTAAGTACTGTCCTTCAATGAGGGTGATGATTACATTTCTACTTGCCGTCATGACAGGAAGGCTCTGATACATTGAGTGACAGAGCAAGTTGCAGAACAAGAGACAAAACAAATATCATAAAACTATAACTGCCCCTCCACCTAATTATCTCTTCACTTACTGTGCCTAGAAGTCTGGCAGGAGCCACATACCCTGTTAAGAGTCATATTCCCGAGGAGTGGGAGTGTGGGGTGGAGGGCTTTCACTGTTCCCCCGTTATACTGCTCTGTTGTCTGAATTTTTAATAGTAAACATTTATTACTTTTCTAGTTCCTAATAAACAAAAGAAAGTTTTATGTCTCTTCCAAATCCTTAAATTCTATTCATTGAACCAAGACCTTATGTACTTTACTTAAGTGTGTCTGGACCTTCTTTTACTTTCTAGGCAGCACTTCTCTTGGGGGTGATGAAATCCATCAATTTAATTGCTCGTGTTTGTGAGGAGAAACTTCCTTTTCGTCATCATTCTCATGATCTCATTTCCTACAGTACTTGAGGGAACCCTGCGTGTTTCAACGCTGCCATGGACCTCCACCTCCGAGCTTCCGGTTCTCAGAGTCTCAGTCTCACTCCCGGACGCCGGAAGTGGAGCTCCACCTTGCAGACAGACATGTTCTCAATTTCGTAGTGACCCCTTGCTTGGACTCTCCAATCCTGGGACAAATTCAATTTTTTCTTTACCACCCTGCAGCTATATGTCAATCAGAAGGTGTTTGAAGAGCAGAAACGTTACTCAGTTTTACTGTATTTGCACCCCCTCCATGAAGATAGCCTTATCTTTTTTTCCAAATTTGAAAAGTAATACACAAACAGTAGCCAGCTCAAACAGAAAAATGTAAAGAGGATATATAATCATCCCAAATCCCACAACCAGAGATGATGTCACTAACATTTGATTAATTTCTTTCTGGTTATCTCTTTGTTTTTCCTCTCTGTGATCACACACCTAAAATCACATACAAACATGTATTAGGTAGTATGTGTATTACCATAAAAGGACCACAATGTATGCTTTCCTTCACCTTCTCTTTTTACTTAACTAATATTCATGGATACCTTTGCACATCAAGATAGATAGGTCCACATCCTTATTTTTAATAGCTGTATGGAATTTAATTGCATAGATATTTAACCAGTCTTCTACTGATGGACATTTAGCGTGTTCCCAATTCTTTGCTGCTTTAAATAGTGCTGTAATGGAGACTATTTTATGTACATTTGTCCTTAGGCTGAATTTCTAAAAGTAGAGTTGTTGAATCAGAATTTTTATTTATTTTTTTATCCTCACCCAAGGACATGTTTATTGATTTTAGAGAGAAGGGGAGTGAGGAAAGAGAGAGGGAGAGAAATATTGATCAGTCTCCTCTTATACACACCCCGACTGGGGGCCAAACCCGTAACCTAGGCATGTGCCCTGACCAGGAATCGAACCTGTGACCTTGCAGTCTATGGGATGATGCCCCAACCAACTGAGCCACATTGGCCAGGCCTTTTCTTACTTTCTTTTTTTTTTAATTGATTGATTTTGGTGAGAAAGAGGAAGGGAGAGGGAGAGACAGACAGACATCGATTTGTTGTTCCACTTATTTATTCATTCATTCATTGGTTGCTTTTTATATTGCCCTGACTGGGGATGGAGCCCTCAGTCTTGGCCTATTGGAATGACACTGTGACCAACTGAGCTGCCTGGCTAGGAATCAGAATTTTCATTGCTATTTATTGTTAAACTGTTTTTTATAAAGGTTGCAAAAATGTAAAGTTCACAAATTTTAGGTTCGACTGTGTGGTTCTTCATGCTCTGCCAACAGTAAATATAGTTATTTTAAATAAATCTTTGCAATCTAATACATTTTAAAAATTGCGTGTCATTTAAATTTTATTGTATTTGAGGACTAATGAGATTGAATATCTATCATCTGTTTATTGGCCATTTATTTATATGGTTTTTTTTGTTTGCCCGTTCTCGTCCCTTGCCCGTTTTTGACACATGATTTTGTTTGTTTTGTAGAAACAATCTGCTCTGTAATGGGCTCAGCCTGAAATCGCTCGCTGAGGCTGTTTTGAACTTTCCCCTGGACAAGTCTCTTGTACTTCGTTGCAGCAACTGGGACGCCGAGGATCTTACAGAGGACCAGGTACTTCTCACCACAGCGGCTGAAGGGTGGAAGAGTCACTGCTTGTGAACTATAATTGTTTTTAAAATTCTAATTCTCAAATAAAATACAAGTATTGGGCAGAAATGCCTTAAAATAGATGCCTTGTCTGATGATACCCAAGATAATAATGCTTAATGAAATTTTAGAAAATTCAGAAAATACTAGGTTGGCCAAAAGTCTGTATGGTTTTTTCCATAAAGTAAACATTCTTCATTTTCACCAGTAACTATTGATTTGGATATTTTGAGTATGACAGCTATCTCCCGCGTGGTAGAATTTTGACGGTTTTCAATTAATGTCTTGATTTGATTGTTATCAACTTCAAGTGAGCATCGTCCAGCGAGAACCCTCCAGCATGAAATTTCACAAACCACTTTTGACACATTTGATCAGTCACAGCACCTTCTCCATACACTCACTGCACAAATCTCTTTTTGCATTTCGTTTGTGTTTTTACCTTTCTTGAAATAATAAAGTGTAATACGCCAAAAATGTTGCATATTATCTTCCATCTTCAATATTAAAATGGCCATACAAAAATTTACTAATTTTGATGTTTTTTTTAATGCATGCTGATATGACGGCTGTCACAATACAACCTAACAACTGTTTCGAATGGAGTTAGAGACAACAAAGCGCGACTGGAGCCATCTTACAGAAAAAAACCAAACAAACTTTTTGGCCAACTCAATAATATTTAAACTTGACATTTAAAAAATGGATTGACAGCACAGCACATATGGCCAGGGCTTTTGGACTAGTGGGTTTTATTATCCCACTAGTAACTAGAGATTACAGTCAAATGTCAGCAGCTAGAAGTTTCTCACAGGCTGCTCGGTTTCTCCAGAGATGAGTCTTCTAGTGTCTGCCCAGTGTGTACGCCCACAGCTCATATTCCGGTAGCTGAGCAGGGAGGGGGCGCTGCTGTTCTCACCATTCAAAATGCAGACGTTCTCGAAGTCGCCTCTTTTCCAGGTGACACTGTGCCTCCAGCATCCGCCATGCCTTGTATTACTAGGCCCAGATCCTCTGTGATTTAGCCATTATATGACTTAAACTTGTCAAACCAGATTCTGCACATTGATTAAAAGAAAGCAGAAAGATAAGTTTATCGTAAGGGTTTCAACCTGCAAGCTAGGAAGTTCAAGGCTACGGGAGCATTGAGTTCCGAGTAGCTCGCAGGCTTTTATTGGGTAAATGCGGAAGTTATTCAGCTTTTTCAGCTGATTGGTTGCCCAGTGGTCTTCTTCCTAATCTGGATGAGGGTAGCTGAGAGAGGAACACGGAACTCCAAAGATGGTGTGAACAGACTTGGTGTTTGGGGGACTGACTGGCGTCCTCTGCTGATTTCTGAGGAGAGCTATAAATTCCTGCAGTTTATGTTAGGCCAAGTTTTGTTTTCTTTAATGTACCTGCCTTGGCCAGCCCATTTTGTTCATGGCATAAGTGACTCCATTTTAGTTTTGGTTCTACAGACGACTCTTTTGGGTTAGAGAAGGAGTGAATGGCCCTGCGGTGTAAAGAGGCCTGGGGTTTGTGTTTTTTATGGAGACATGCACCTCGGCCTCCTGTTCTTACCCCTCTTACATCCTTGCACTGACACCGGCCGCCTCCTGTTCCTTATGCTTTGCCCTTCTTTGCGGTTCAAATTAATTTTATTTTTAATTTTTGGCTTACTACCTCCTATAGGCTTAGGTTTTAGCCTTTTCTTGGTTGCCAAGTCAGCTGCCACTTGTTTATTCTTCCAAAAGGTTGATAATGGAAAGACTTAGCAATAGTTCAGCAGTTAGAATCTTAAGGTGAATACTATCCTCTGAGGGAGTTCTGGAATCAAATTGCGTGAATTTGTTTTCTACAGCCATTTCTGATTTGCCATGACCCTAAGTTACTTACTTGTGCCTTGGTTTGTTTATTCATTCCTTCTTTACTTCCTTCCTCTTAATAGTTTTACTGAAATACAATTCACATCCAAATTCACCCATTTAAGGTGTGCAAGTCAATGAATCTTAGTATATTTACAGAGTTGTGTAATCATTGTCAAAATTTAATTTTAGAACATTTTCATCTCCCCCAAAAGAAGCACCATACCCATTAGCAGTCACTTCCCATCCCAGCCCCCCTCCCCAGCACCTAGGTTTGGTGGAGTCTTTTGAAGCAGGAAAGTTTTTAATTTTGAAGAAGTCCAGTTATTTATTTTTTTAAATCATTTATGCTTTTGGTATCATATCTAAGAAGTCATTGCCTCACCCAAGGTCATGAACATTTACTCCTATGTTTTCTTCTAAGAGTCTTATGTTTTAGTTCTTATACTTAGGTTTGTGATCCATTTTGGGTTCCTTTTTCAGTTGTTCTGGTACCATTTGTTGCAAGTACCTGTTTAGGTTTTTTTTTTCCACTTGAAAATAATTTGTTAAAAAGTACCCTGAACTTTTTACATTCAAGCACTTGCTTTTCCTGTGGGGGACAACTTGCTGATAGATGTATGGACTGTCCATGGGCCTAGGTGGAACATTTTATCCAAACGTGTTTTATTCTAGAAGCATTAAAAAAATCCTTATGAATAATACAGTTTGCCAGACTTGATTATTAAGGTTATTAAAGGAATCAAGCTCTGTGGACTGAGTGCCGACCTGCAAACAGAAAGGTCTCAAGTTCAATTCCTAGTCAGGGCACATGCCTGGGATGCAGGGCCAGGTCCACAGGCGGGGGCATGAGAGAGACAACCGATTGATGTATCTCTTGCACATCAATGTTTCTCTCCCTGTCTTTCTCCCTCCTTTTCTTTCTCTCTAAAAATAAATGAAATCTTTAAAACAAAAAGGAATCTTAAAGTCTTTATAGCCTTTGTTGAAATAAGCTATTAATTATATATAGCTTTGGCTACTTTTCTTTATGACCAGGTTTTTTGTGACCTGTTGCTTGGAAGAATGACTTATCACTATTAAATAAATTCCAGAAATATGCCTTGTGATTTGGATTTGAGGCCCATGTTTGAAGCCTTTTGTTTTCCTTGTTTTCAACATCTTACTAATCAGTATGACAGTGAACTTCACTATAGTCACACAGACCTCTTAATGAATGTTGGTCTCAGCTGTTTTAAATGATCATCATCCCCAAAATGAAGTTCACATACTAGTCGTCAGACGTATAGTAACTATCCTATCCCAGGCTTGGAAAAAAAAATCTGTCCAGCAGGTTTGGTAACAGATAGAAATTTCACTGATTTATATAGATTAGGATTTTCAAGCATTTAAAGTAAGTCATTATTGCCCTGGCCAGTGTGGCTCAGTTGGGTGGGAGCATAATCCCATAACCAAAAGGTTGTGGGTTTGATTCCTGATCAGGGCACACACCTAGGTTTCAGGATCGATCCCCGGTCCGGGGACCTACAGGAGGCAACCAGTCGATGCTTCTGTCTTGCATCGATGTTTCTCTCATTCCCTTCCTCTCTTTCTAAAAGCAATGAAAAAAAATGTCCTCAGGTGAGGAAAAAGTAAGTCATCATTTTAATTACTTTGGTTAAAACATAGGGAACGTGAGGGTTCATTACACTATTCAATTTGCTTTTGTATAGTTTGAAATTTTTCATAATAAAGTTTTTAAGAAGTACACTGTGTCTTGGTTATTGTACATCTTGAATTAGACCTAAAAGTCACTTATGTCTTTGTGATGACTTTAAAGTTGCTTTCTCTGGTTTGCCTTCCAGATTCCACTGATCTCTGACTTTTCTCTTCAGGTAATTTATGCTGCCAGGGATGCCCAGATCTCAGTGGCTCTCTTTCTCCATCTTCTTGGATACCCTTTCTCTAGGAATTCAACTCTAGAAGGAAGTGATGACCTCACTGGCTGGAGAAAGGTCTTGGAGAAATGCCAGGATGTGGTAGACATCCCATTCCGAGGCAAAGGAATTAGCAGATTGGGAGAAGAGGTTAATGGGGAAGCGACGGGATCTCAGCAGAAGTCAGGAAATAAGAAGTCTAAGACTGATGTAACGGTGCCAGGCAACCACCAAGGAAGAGATCCCAGGAAACACAAAAGAAAGCCCCTGGGGGTGGGCTATTCTGCCAGGTAACTGACTTGTTCCCTGTCTGGTAAAGAGTCAGAGGCCTAACCTCCAGCAAAAGGCATGTGATGTCTCACCTTGGGTCTGGGAGCAGGCCTGTGTGGGTAAGAAAGCAAAGGTTCTCCACGGGTTAATATTCTTCCTTTTCCTCGAGGACATGGAGCTATCCTTTGATTTATTTGTGTATTTTTTGCCTCTTCCCCTTTTACTTCTTCATTGTTGGGCAGTTGGAGTGGAAATGAGGAGAGCTTAACCTAGCTTTGTCACCGACCCCAATTTGACCTTAAGGTCCAATTTGATTTTCTCCATAAAGGTATAATTATTATTCCTGCTTGCTTCAGAATAGCTATGAAAATGAATAGCATGAAGTGCCTCATACTTTTCAGGAGAAATGCATCCTTTGATTTCTCGTTCATTTGGTATTTTACTATTCAGAATGGCATCCAGCTCTAAGTCAATGTTACTGTCTAGCCAAGGAGAATTTTTCTGTAACTTATGCCTCTGTGGCAGAAAGGTGACTAATAAGTACTTTGGAGTGGAAGTTTGGTCCCTGTAGCAAAGTGCCTTTAGGAATTGGATGGTCAAATTGAAGTAAGTGTTGTGTTTGAGCCAGAAATAAACCCACCTGGCCCTCATTACTTTAGCCTGACGTTCTTTAATTTTAATTTACTTTGTTTAATCCAATGATTGATTACTCTTTAGGGCAGTTTCCTTGGTGCTCTTTTCCTATTTGTTTTCATAATAGAACCTACTCCCTAATGTCCCAGTCCACACATATAAAAGCTAGAAGTATAAACTATTCATTTTTCATTGTTTCCTGGCCCAACGCAGATGGAGAAATTAACATGGTTTCTTTCCCTGTTTGGGTTTTGTTTTTTTCCCACAAATGTGATGTTTGTCCCCAGTGTTGAGAATAGCTTGGGTCACTCGGAAGAGAATGTGGTAAGGCAACTGATGCCTTCACCAATAGCTAGCTTTCAGTTGTATGTATTTATTTTTAGAGAGAGGGGAAGGGAGGGAGAGAGGGAGAGAAACATCGTGTGTGGTTGCCACTCACGCACCCCCCGCCGGGGTCCTGGCCCACATTCCAGGCCTGTGCCCTGACTGGGAATGGAACCAGTGACCCTTTGGTTCGCAGGCTGGCACTCAATCCACTGAGCCACACCAGCCAGGGCAGCTTTCCATTTTAGATTTCTCTCTCTCTTCCCTGCAGAAAGTCACCGCTCTATGATAACTGCTTCCTCCATGCTCCTGATGGACAGCCCCTATGCACTTGTGATCGAAGAAAAGCTCAGTGGTACCTGGACAAAGGCATTGGAGGTTTGAGGTTCACCTGTCGTGTTTTATCTGTAAATGAGGTTCACGAGGGCACTGGCAGGAGTGGAGGGTGAGGTAAGGCAGAGAGACCTCGAGTCACATGGGATGGGGCTCTTCAAAACCCCCAAACAGTGATGTCTGCCAGGACACAGATGAGAGCAATTAAGGTTGTTTTTCTTCTCTGGGTGAAAGGTGGGCAGTCAGATACCAACTAAAGCTTCTTTTCTCTAAGAGCTGGTGAGTGAAGAGCCTTTTGTGGTCAAGCTACAGTTTGAACCTGCAGGAAGACCCGAATCCCCAGGAGACTACTACCTGATGGTTAAAGAGAACCTGTGTGTAGTGTGTGGCAAGAAAGACTCCTACATTCGGTGAGTGGGGCTGCCTACCCTGATTGTCTTCCTCCGAGGGAAATTGCCTTTGGGCCACTGCAGAGCCCTGGGGCCTTGTGGGAGTCCTCCCACATTGGCAGGGGCACTTGTCCCTAGGGCACACCCCAGTTTCCCTGAGAGTTTTGACGTGGCCTGGCCTTGCTCTGGTGGCCCCTCCCCTTCTGAGCCCAGCTCTTAGTTTCTGGAATGCAGTACTTCTCAGCGACAGTCTGCCATACGAGAATGGTTCCCTGTGGCTCAGGAAGGAATGGAGACCAGTTTCTTTCCAAGCCGCCTTTCTCTCTGAGTCATTATAATCCTCCCTTGAGGGGCTTACAGGCCTTCTGATCCTTGGTCCTGTTCTGAAGTGTCCAGATGACCTGAGACACACGCTGGGGTGGTCTGGAGAGACTGTTCTGTGCCAGGGTCCCCTTGCAATGCAGGTGCTGCTGCCTGTCGAGCCTGGCTGCCCGGACACTTAGCCCTCCCCTTGGCTCCGGTGGAGTGACTCACTTCCTTTCTCCCCTCGCAAAGTGAGACCAGCAGTTGTTGCTGCCAAGAGTTGTTTTCTTCCTTTTTTTAAACAAGATTTTATATATTTATTTTTAGAGAGAGGGGAAAGGAGGGAAGAGGAGAGGGAGAGCAACATCAGTGTGTGAGGGAAACATCAACTTATTGCCTCTCACATGTGCCCCATCCAGGGACCAGCCCCTCAACCCTGGCGAGTGCCCTGACTGGGAATCAAAACGGCGACCGTTCGCTTTGTAATATGTCACCCAACCAACCGAGCCACGCCGGTCAGGGCCAGAGTTCTACCTGAGAGCTCAGTTCTCCTTAGAAAGTAGTGGTGGACTTTGGTGAACCAGGGAAGTAGTCTTGGAGTAAGGGATTCTTCAGGGGAAGGGAATTGGCTTTTTCAGGTCACAGGCTCCCGAACTCAGGAGTAGAAGTTGTCCGTTACATGGTTTGAGGGAGCTGTCTTCCAGATGCTAAAGGCCGTCAGAATTTCTTTTCATTTCTCTGGTACTTTTCCTTCTGGAAGCACTGAAACCCGATAGCAGGGAGTCTGTTCTCACCTCAAGAAGAGAAGGCCCTAAGGCACAGGTAGGTGGGTGGGCCTAGAGTGGAACAGATGGTATTGTCCCTATGTCATCACTGTTGGGTTGTGGTGCCCACGGCTTCACAGGCATGTTTAGGTACAGGTCAGAATCCCAGGAGCCCCTGTGCTAGCTACACGTGTGTTCTGTGCCACATGCTCACGAGCACTGCCTTCTGGGTGGGCCTGCTCAGGAAGAACGTGATCCCGCATGAGTACCGGAAGCACTTCCCCATCGAGATGAAGGACCACAGCTCCCACGACGTGCTGCTGCTCTGCACCTCCTGCCATGCCATTTCCAGCTACTATGACAACCATTTGAAGCAGCAGCTGGCCAAGGAGTTCCAGGCCCCCATTGGCTCTGAGGAGGGTTTGCGCCTGCTGGAGGACCCGGGGCGCCGGCAGATGCGTTCTGGGGCCAGGGCCCTGCTCAACGCCGAGAGCCTGCCTGCTCGTCGGAAGGAGGAGCTGCTGCAGGCTCTCAGAGAGTTTTATGACACAGACACGGTCACGGATGAGATGCTTCAAGAAGCTGCTTGCCTGGAGACCAGGTACGGTCGGCAGTTCTGGTCAGAGACGGGAGTGAGGGATAATCCAGTAACACTAACCCTGACTACTCAGGGGAACACTTGCCAGGGAGGGGCATTAGTTGTTTAGGTGCAGTGCAGAACCCCCCAGTAAGCATCCAGTGACTTAAAATACCATGGGGGTAGGATAGAACCAGCTGTTTGAGAACTTCCTTTCTATGGGAGACTTTCCTTCTATCCTTGACCCGTTAAGGCCCTACACTTATGTCCATTTTCATTATTAGCAGGAGAGTTCAAATGCAATAGCGTTGTGCTTTATATATTTAATGCAGAAACCAATCCTCAAGTCAGCTCATAAAATGAAAGTAATAGTCAAAAAATACCCTCAAATC
>VMDR010021916.1:0-16533 GCA_007922815.1 Macrotus californicus
TCCCATTTACTGCTTTCTGACACTAAGAATTGTTCATATCAATGGATTAGATTTACATTCCCCATGATTAAGCCTTTAGCAGAGTATTCATTTTCAGTTTCCCTCTGTTGTTGCCTGATTTTTTCCTTACAGAGAAACTGTAGAACTTGTTGCCCTACAGGATGATGACAATTTTTGCTCGAAAATTTATAGTCAGAGCTAATTAATACAACTGATGTCTAGAGGCATCCATGGCAATTATGCTGAACTTGGTCAATGTGGTGGCTGGTAGAATGATGCCAGAAGGCTGTTAAAAAGAAAGAATAACAAAAAAACTTGACTCATTAAAACATTTTCAACCATAAATTTAATAAAAAGATGCCCTAACTTCTCATTAAGTTTTGATATGCTTATTCCCTCAAGCTTGAGGATTTGCTCTATTTTAAATCTCTGCTGAAACAGCTGCTGAAGGGTGTTTGATTCAGCTGGGGATGACTATGTAAAAGGGACATTTGGTCTGTACTGCTTTTAAGAGAATTAGCCTCCTAAAAGGTCACTTTTTCTTTCCTGTGTGAAAATTTAAAAAAAACAAACAAACATTTAATTGCCTGTGAATCGCTGAAACCCTCTGAAGCCTTCTCAGATTAGTTCTACCTGCTACAGGACATAAATCTATGCTAGATTCCAATAGAAACAGAAGGGGGGGCGGGCAATGAAATAAATAGCAAATCTAAACTCTGAAGGCGAGCAACCTAAAAGGAAGTTCACACCATCTATTTAAAATACCACCAGGAGACTCTCCAGATGGGCTCTTGCAAACTTTGCTGGAGTGGCCTAGGAATCTGCCCAGTTTGTCCCTCCTTCAACCAAATGAAGCCAGCCCTCAGGGAGGTCAAGTGTGCAGGGAGCTCTCTCCATTAACAATTGTTCAAGACCAGGTTGCAGTTTATTCACTCAACTTTCTGCAGTTTCAAGTTTCATTCTGTTTCTTGAGATACTTGAAGGAAACAGGTCTGAGTTTTGTCTCTTCTTTGCTGTCAGAGTTGGGAACATCAGTGAAGTTTTCAGTTGAAGGTGGAAGTGTCTCTTATTAAAGAAGCAAAGTAAGATTCAACGAAGTGTGAGTTGACTTTAATGTGACTATTTGGCAGATATGTGGTCACGCTAACAGCCTTGGCTCAGTACACTCTATATGGCACTTTTCCACAGCCATAATAGCCACGGAGATGGAAATGACTTTGAAAGGGTACTTGGCTCAGCTGCATGTGTTTAACAAAGTCTTAACCTAACTCTGCTGGGCCCCCAAGAGCACACCCTCAAGGAGCAGCCTCTGAGGGGTGATTTTCAGTAGCAGCACAGGTAATGGCAAAATAATAAAAAAGAAATTATATGTGTCTTTCTGGCTTTCTCCTTCCCTCCTGAGACCCCTTCCCATCATCTCATCTCGCTTTCCTCTATGCCTTAGTGATGAATCATCAGAGCAAGTCACTTGGCTGTTTATTCAGGCTCTCCCTCAATGCTTCCTTTCCTTGGGGCTCTAATTTTTTACATGTTAGTGTGTATCAGAATCATCTGGAATGGTTATTAAAGAAATTCAGAACGAGGATTACTTTTGGGAAAGAGCTGCGTAAGGGGATGGGGTACAGAAAAAAAATTAATTGAAAATAGGAAGAGAAAAAAACATGCGCAGATTCTTTGCCAAAGAGGACATATAAGTGGCAAAGAAGCACAGGAGATGTTCAGCACTGCTAACCATTAGAGAAGTGCAAATTAAAAGCACAATGAGATACTATGCACACCTCTCAGCACGGCTAAAATGCAAAATAACACCAAATGCTGGCAAGAGTAGGAAGAAAGTCCATCGCCCCTCTGATATTAGGGGAAAGTGAAATGTTGTAGTCTCTCTAGACAATAGTTTGTCTGTTTGCTTCCAAACTAAAAGTGGGCTTATCATGAGACCTAGCAACTGCATTTGTAGACATTTATCCCAGGGAAATGAAGACTTACTTTCACACAAAAACATGTACGCAAGTGTTTCTAGTCACTTTATTCAAAATAAACCAAACTAAAAAGTATCCAAATGTCCTTCAATGAGTCAGTGGTTAAACAAACTAGAATGTGCATATCATAAAATATGATTCAATAATAAAAATAAATTATTTATATGCACCACAAGTTGGATGGGCCTCAATAAAATTCTGCTGAGTAATAAAAAGCTTATTCCAAAAGGATAAATACTTTATTATTCTACCTATGAGGTAACATACTTATAGAGACGGAGAATAGACCTGTGGTTTACCAGAGTTAGGAATGGGGGGAAGGGGTGAGAAGGTCTATGAAGGAGTCTTGTGATGGTAAAGTTGAGTATCTTGATTGTGGTGGTGGTGATGATTTGTGGCTACACATGCAATAAAATTGTATACACCTGTACACGCACATACATGCACACACAGTGCATGGGCAACTGGTAAAAATGAATTAAATTTATGAATTGTACCAATGCTACTTTATTGGTTTTGACATTGGTTTTGATATAAGATATTAACATTGGGCTAGGCTGGAAAGGGGTATATGGGATTTCCCTGTGCATGTCTTTGCAAACTTTCATAAACGTATACATTTTTTAAGTAAGAAAATAAATAAATTTCAGGCCCAGTTCAGATGCAGTGGGAAGGCTTTTACAAAGGTGAGACTGTCAGGAGCTGGAATTCACGTGAGGGCCTTCTTTGAATACTAATTACCAGACATCCCAGGCCCATCAGCTTAGATCGTTTAATACCCATCTGACCTGCAGACTTACAAGGTAAATGTTTATACTCAATGCTCCTGAAACTCAGTGATTGTTGGTTACCCAGCATTAATATGGCCATAATGCAAGTGAAATATTTTTATTTTAAAGTTTATTTCTTTAATTCAATTAAACATTCAAAGAAGACAAAAGTAATAACTTACATGTATCTGCATTTGCCATGATACTTTTTAAAAAATATATTTTATTGATTATGCTGTTACAGTTGTCCCATTTCCCTCCCTTTATTCCCCTCTGCCCTGCACACTCCCTCCCCCCCCCATCCCCCCCCCCCCCCCGCTTAGTTCATGTCCATGGGTCATATATATAAGTTCTTTGGCTTCTACATTTCCTATACTATTCTCAACCTCCCCCTGTTTATCTTCTACCTACCATTTATGCTTCTTATTCCCTGTACCTTTTCCCCCTCTCTCCCCACCCACTCCCCTGATGATAACCCTCCATGTGATCTCCATTTCTGTGATTCTGTTCCTCTTCCAGTTGTCTGCTTAGGTTTTTTTAAGGTTCAGTTGTCGATAGTTGTGAGTTTGTTGTCATTTTACTGTTCATATTTTTAGTCATCTTTTTTTTTAGATAAGTCCCTTTAACAGTTCATATAATAAGGGCTTGGTGATGATTAACTCCTTGAACTTGTGCTTATCTGGGAAGCACTTTATCTGCCCTTCCATTCTAAATGATAGCTTTGCTGGATAGAGTAATCTTGGATGTAGGCCCTTGCCTTTCATAACTTGGAATACTTCTTTCCAGCCCCTTCTTGCCTGTAAGGTTTCTTTTGAGAAATCAGCAGACAGTCTTATGGAAACTCCTTTGTAGGTTACTGTCTCCTTTTCTCTTGATGCTTTTAAGATTCTCTCCTTATCTTTCATCTTGGGTAATGTAATTATGATGTACCTTGGTGTGTTCCTCCTTGGGTCCAACTTCTTTGGGACTCTCTGAGCTTCCTGGACTCTTTGGAAGTCTATTTCCTTTGCCAGATTGGGGAAGTTCTTCTTCATTATTTGTTCATGTAAGTTTTCAATTTCTTTCTCTTCCTCTTCTCCTTCTGGCACCCCTATGATTCGGATATTGGAATGTTTAAAGATGTCCTGGAGGTTCCTAAGCCTCTCCTCATTTTTTTGAATTCTTTTTTCTTCATTCTGTTCTGGTTGAATGTTTCTTTCTTCCTTCTGGTTCACACCATTGATTTGAGTCCTGGTTTCCTTTCCATCACTGTTGGTTCCTTGTACACTTTCCTTTATTTCTCTTAGCATAGCCTTCATTTTTTCTTCTAATTTGCGACCAAATTCAACCAATTCTGTGAACATCCTGATTACCAATGTTCTGAACTATGCATCTGATAGGTTGGTTACCTCTTTGTTGCTTAGTTGTATGTTTTCTGAAGCTTTGATCTGTTCTTTCATTTGGGCCATTTTTGTTGTCTTGGTGTGCCTGTTATGTAGTAAGGGGCAGAGCCTTAGGTGTTCACCAGGGCAGGGCAACCACGTCACTGCATTGTGACGCTATTTGTGGAGGAGGGGCCCGAGAGGGAACAGTGCCACTTTCTCAGCTGTCTGTCAGTTTTCAGTCACTTCCCCTGCTACCCACAGTCAAATTGGGCCCTTCTGGTGCTGATTCCCGGGTGGGTGAGCTTGTGTACGTTCTGAACCCTGTGGGTCCCTCCAACGAGCTCTCCTGTGAGGCTGGGAATTTCTCCTGCTGCCGCCTCAGCCTCCACAGGTGTTTTCAATCAGAAGTTTGAGGGTGTATTCCCCTGAGCTGAAAACCTGGGTTGCATGGTCTGTCTTGCTTCCCAGTTGTTCCTCTCAGTTTATCCCCACATGGGTGTGGGATCACCCAGTCCGCCAGCCGCTACCTTGCTGCGAGTCCTATCTGCCCGTTCTACCAGTCTGGGTGAGTGTTTCTTCTTTAACTCCTTGGCTGTCGAACTTCCATACAGTTCAATTTTCTGTCAGTTCTGGTTGTTTTTGGTTTTTAAATTTGTTGTTGTCTTTCTTTTGGTTGTGCGAGGAGGCACAGTGTGGCTACCTACACCTCCATCTTGGCTGGAAGTCCCTGATACTCTTTAAAATTGTTGTTCAAGTACAGTTGTCTTCATTTTTACCGCTACCACTTCCCCCCACCCCAGCCATCCCCACCTCCCACCCTCGATCCTACCCTCTTTGGCTTTGTCCATGTGTCCTTTATACATGTTCCTTGATAACCCTTCCCCCTTTTCTCCCCGTTATCCCTTCCCACCTCCCCTCTGCTTACTGTCAGTTTGTTCTTAATTTCAGTGTCTCTGGTTGTATTTTGCTTGCTTGTTTGTTTTGTTGATTAGGTTCCACTTAAAGGTGAGATCATATGGTATTTGTCTTTCACTGCCTGGATTATTTCACTTAACATAATGCTCTGCAGTTCCATCCAGGCTGTCCTGAAGTGTAGGAGCTCCTTCTTTCTTTCTGCTGCGTGGTATTCCATTGTGTAAATGTACCATAGTTTTTTGATCCACTCATTTCCTGATGGGCACTTAGGTTGCTGTGATTCTTGATAGTATTCCCAGAATATGGTGACACACAAAAAACATTGATTGCTTTCTGAATATTGATAATTATAAGTTCAAAATTGTTTCAATGAAAATATTCCTAAATACTTTATCTCATATGACATCAGTAATGTTGAAAAACCTTAATTATGAGAAAGCAATGCTCTTGAAGCTTTGGAACACTTCATGTTCAAGATACATAATAATATAACAAATTATTTCTGGAATTAGTAACATCATTCTTTCTAATAAATTGGTATGCTTGGTGATCATTTTTCAAAAAATGAGAATATATAAACCATCATGTTTCTATTCTCTCCTGGCAGTCACGACACTCATAGGCAAATTTAATGTTCAGTTATATTGTTTCATCTTCCTTTTATCTGAAAACCTCTCTTCCCACTTATGTATATATTTTTAATCAGTCAACAATTTCATTAGTAACTTAATTGTTTCCATGAGTCAATTACAAGAATGTTAGAACATACAATTCTTTGTTTCCTAAATGTTTCTTAAATAAGGTTTTCTGCAAAGTCACTACTTCAAAGTAAATTTGACTGAACTATAGTATAACATTATCACATTAAAGTGTACAAATCTTAAGTACAAATTTCAGTGTACACAAAAGGAGCATATCAATTAAACCATTTCTCTCATCAGGAAACAGTGTTTCTGCCACAGCAGACATTCTCGTTGGTTCTCTGCCCAGTCATTGCTCACCTCTCTCCCAATGAAACCTCTCAAGAATTTTCCCTAATGCTAATCCCACAATTAGGTTTGAGTTTTTTGGAACTTTATATAAACAGAATCATACAACATGTATTCTTTTTGACTGTCTTATTTGATCAATATCATGCTTGTAAGATTCATTCATGTGATTGTGCGTAGCTGCAGTTCATTTATTTTCATTATTGTATAGCATTTCTTATGTGAATAGCCATTAGTTTATTTACTCATTCTACTTTGATGGCCATTTGTGATGTTGCATAATTGGGATTACTATGAATAGGTCTGATAGGAACATTCATGTACTTGCCTTTGGTAAACATATTTGTGGATTTCTGTGGGACAAAAACCTGGAAGTGTAGTGAGAAGGTAGGGGAGTATGTCTAGGTTGAGCACTCATGAATACGGCCAGATTTTCCAATTTACACTCCCAGCTGCAGTGTATGAGTTCACCATTGTTCGCCACACTGTGGCTAACCCTTGCTATTAGTCTGTTTAATTTTAGTCATTCTGGTTGGTGTGAATTGGTATCCATTGGGCTTTAATTTGCAATTTCCAGATGAGGCTGAACAAATTTTATGTACTTAATGGCCATTCAGACATTTCCTTTGGTAGGGTAGCTGGAGTAGAATGCTCTGCTCTGAATCCCCTGAATCCCAATTATTGTTTCTATCCATTTCTCCCCCAGCTTCTGGACACAGTTGCTTTTCACAGTCATACCTGAGACTGATTCTTCTCAGAGGACTAACCTTGGGTCCCTGGAGTGTGCTTATTCAGTTTGCTGACTTAGATTTAAAAAAAAAAAATGTCTGGCAGATTTTAAAACAAAAGGTTATGCTTGCCTAGTAGTAAGAGTTATGAAGTGTTTCCACTTTTTCCAATTCCATGGAAGAGTTTTTGTAAGGTTGTTTCTAGCTTATAAAAAGTCATACTAAGCCCTGGCTGGTGTGACTCAGTGAATTGAGTGCTGGCCTGTGAATCAAAGGGTCACTGGTTCCATTCCCAGTCAGGGCACATGCCTGGGTTATGGGCCAGGTCCCCAGTAGGGGGTGCTCCAGAGGCTATCACACACTGATGTTTCTCTCCCTCTCTTTCTCTCTCCCTTCCCTTCTCTAAAAATAAATAAAATCTTAAAAAAAAGTCATACTGAAAAAGTGCTTTCTTTTCACCCTGAATTATAGTTTTTCCTGATTTCTGCATACAACCAATGATCATGACTCCTATATCAGGGTCTCTATATTCTTGAGGGGATTTCTAGGAGTTATGGAAAGACAGTGTGAACGCATTATATACTTCCGCATATCAATTTACATAAACACTTATAAAACTATTTGTATAATAAAACAAATACAAAGTATTATGGAATAACAAGTAAAATTTATGTAAATTTTTAAGATAACATTTCATAATCACTTTCAGCTACATCTCTGGTTCTTTCTGAATTGTGTCTACTCTCTGAAATACAAAGGGCACTTTGGGACAGAAATTCGGAAGAGCAATGAAATAATGTGTCTTCCATATCGACAAGACGGTATCACAGTACAGTAGAAAGGATGTGTATTTTGTAATTAAAAGAGATGTGAGTTCAAATCTTAGGCCTGTCTCTTTTCAGCTATATTACCTTGAGCAATTTATTTATTAAGTTTTAACAACTACAAATTGGATACAGTACAGGATAATTACATTGTAATACACATGTCATGACTAGACATAAATGTTACTCCTTGTTAGTTTTACTAAAGTTTGCAGCAAACAGTGAACATCTAGGTCTGGAGCCTGTGTCAAGGATGAAAATGGTAAAGAAAGAAATGGAGACCAGGGAAAATAGGATCTAGAATCCCTGGTTGGAATGGAAGTCACCATGGTAGAAGTAGGGACGTTATAAAAGTGACTCATGAATTGTGGGTTCAAGACTTCTTTTAGTTGCTGAGCATTCTTTTGTATGTGTATATATGCCAGTTCTCAAATCTTAGTGGAGGTGAATGTTTTAGGCCACCTGAGTTTATTTCTTTTGAACTTTAGTAGAACCTAGCTGTGCTAAATAAGCACCTTCTTACAGAATAGTGTCTCTAAATACAATCTCTCCCCCCCCAAGGAACTGTAAGTTCCCCCAGGAAATGGACCTCCCTTTAGCATCTAACACAATATAGTTACATATGGATTCAAACTGTCTTGTTGATTTTGGAATATTTGAAAAATACTAAACAAATTGAAACACAATATAAAAACTTGATTTTTCTACTGTGAGTAAACATTTCCTTCATTGGTCAATAGTTTATTCAAAGAATTGTGTGGCCTTTCTAACAAAATCTGTGTGGGATATTATTTTCCCTTTGTGAAAGAACTGTGCCTCTCAAGTTTGGATGCTCGTCCACAGATTTACTCCCTTCACCACCAGGTACACCAATGCCACTGCAGCGAGCTTCCAGGTGGTGCACATACATGAGAAGGTCTTGTCACCAAATATGAGGTGAAATAGGTTATTTGGTAGCTTTTATAGTAGCAGTAAGATTTTTTTAATGAAATTTATCAGAAAGTTTCTGCTTCGTTCATTAGGAGCAAAGCATTTGACTTGTTTTCCCATCATTAGCAGAACGTAATTATTGGGACGCATTCTTCGTACATTGCATGTAAGTAGGGAGGGGCAATGGGCAGGCAGGCCTACTGCCTGTGATGAAACATTGGCTTTTCTAATTTGCCACAGTTTCTGAAATTCTGAAAGCCCTTTGGGATAGTGATGTGTATTTTTAAAGGCTTCCTGTTCTACTTCAATGAAGTTATGTAAATGAGGAACACATCAATATACTAACATCTTGTTTGTTGATTTATCAATTTGAGTAGATGTTGGGAACTAGAGGTTTAGTTGGCTTAGGAATCAGAGCAATGACTCAATAATTTTTATATGGAATTTAAGAGTTAAGAAAGTCTTCCCATGAGAGCCAAAATCCAGGACACTGGGATCTGGATAGTTTTGTGGGTAAAGAGAGGTGATGAAGACAGGGAAACATATCTACCAAATCTTTAATTTAATAACTACATTCACCTAAGAGCTTAAAAGCTCTTAACCTAGAACCAGAAGAAGGAAGTCTGCACCTTGCTTTAATAGCAGTCACTGATTTAAATGTCTAATAGCACCAGATAGGTAGCATAAAAAGGTGGATTTGACTTGGTGAGACCAGTGGTGAACTGGAAAGTACAGACCCAGTAAAAATTTTTCCATGGACCAAATTCAGGGGGTGAGCCACACAGTTCACAGTGCCCGTTTTCAAAAATTATTACTTCATTTGGGAGGATACAGTTAGAATTGACACATTTTTTTCTAAGCTGGAGGGAAGAGTTCATAAAGCATCCTGCTATTTAAAAGTCGATATTCATAATATTAGAGTAAGAAGCAGTAAGTAGCTTCTTTTGTTGATTTACTGCCCAAGTCCATTGAAGGCACTTTCATTAGGAGTCTTCCGTATAATCAGACATCTAAAATGTGCTCTTGATTAGACAACAAGATAAGAGCATACGATGCTGTAATAAAGAAGAGAAAATATTTTAAGGACTGGTGTGTTTGGAAGTATTAGGTGTACCTAGATTTTAGGTAAGGCTTCTTGGCACCATCTGATGTTTTATGTTTCATGAGGCTGCATTTGAATCAGGCCTGGAAATACCTTTGCTTTGCTTTCTTGGAGGCATAGCCGACCTCGTCAGTTTCTTTTTCTCTTCATTTCCTCAAGCAGTCTGCAGCAGATACCTGGACTTCTGGGAGCTGTAAATGCTTAGCAGCATAATCCAAAGCCTAGCAGAGATTTTCAAAGGGAAATTGTTTTACTGCAAATACTTCACTCAGGTATTCTTTATGCACTTCCCTGTTTTTCCCCAAACCCCTCTGTCCATTTGTTAGGTTCCCAGAATAGAGAGACAATTGCATGAAATCTCATAATTTAGCTCCAATTTCTCTTTGTTTTTATACTTTTTATCAAGGAGCTTTTCCAACATTTTATTTTAATGTCACTGTAAGAGCAATTGCACACTTTCAGTTCACAAATCTTTCCTGACAGTTGAAAGTCTGCACTGCCTTGGTTAATATTGCGAATAAACAGCAATTGGAGGATGTTTTTTGAAAGAGTATTTCATTGTGATTTCCTTGTGTTTAGTTGTTTTTGATGTTTCAGATTCTTATGTATAAATACAGATACCTTCACTCCAAACTTTTTTATTTACTTGGTAACATCATGTTTTAACAAATAAAGCCACAAGTGTGAGCTGTGTTACTGAATTAACCAACAGTTTAATAAGAGTATCGTAAATTACGAGTCAATGAAAAATGGCCTGGATTGAATTTCTGACCTTGTGTTTTTATTTCCCTACATCTGAATTTCCCATATACAAGAATTTACCTTTAATAACTTCCAATAAATATTTCTTTAAAACTGAAGCTATCTGAAAAACACATAGTCTGATTTCCTTGAGGTGTTCCCACTAAACTAGAAAAATGACTTGTTTTTTTTTTTTTTTTGTGGGGCTATTGAATAAGGAAGGCTGTAATACCATTTGTTGTAGTGATTTTTTCATGAAATCTCATGGCTTTGCCAAATATGAAAGTGTGCTGGTATAAATATCTTCAGATCCTAAGTTAACTGAGTATTAAGACTTACAATTTTGGCACTTTAAAAACCCAGATGGGCTGCAGAGTCTCAAAAAGTTTAACATTTTCTGACCTTCTGTGGTTGAAAGATAATTGGAATGGAAGCCAGAGTTTGTGGGTTCTAGTCTTGGCTCTGTCACTAACCAGCTGTGTACTTTTGGACAAGTTAATTTTCTTCTGTGATCCAGGCTTTTCTCCATTATACAACGAAGTTAGGCTAAATGTTTTCCCAGGTCCCTTCCAGTCCAATCCTATGTTATCCAAGTGATCTCTGGGTTCAAATTCTAGGTTTATCATCTGTTAGCCAAGCCTGCTAGGATGAATTGATTTCTATGTTCCTCATTTTAACTACTAGTAAAATGGGTATAATAATAGTACAATGTGAGGAATAAATAAGTCATATATAGAGCTCAGCACATAATTAGTGTTTAATGAAAGATAGCTATTATTGTGAGCCTCAGTCTTGCAATTTGAGCCCGGAATTTGAGTCAAATCACTTGGTTTTGAGGCTTGCATTCTGAATTATCATCAACCATGTACTTTAAACATGTAACTTAATTTTAGAGGAATAACTACATTCTTTCTAACCTCCTCCATTTAAAATGAAGATAAATTAATAGTAAACCAAAAGAAGTCAGAGCCATAAGAAATCTGAGTGCTATACAAGCAAAGAAATGGTGAAATCATCTCTATCTTTACGTTCTTAAACACAAAACTTTGCCAGGGTTCTGGCATAGCGGAATCACATTTTATTAAAGTGTTTGTGTGTGTGTGTGCGGGGCGGGGGGCGGGGTGTTGATGTTGGAAGCACAAACTGATCCGTAGATCTTCAAAGTTTTATACTAAATGTAGTGGCACTTAAAACTTCAGATGAAAATTAACAGTCTATTAAAAATCAGAAAGTCTATGAAGTTTTTGAGTGGGAAAACCCAACCATGCACTTAATGTGAATGTTATAGGGCTTTTCCTACGGCTCTAAAGAAGGGATTCTCAGGTTCTAGTTTAGTTAATACTTCAGTGCTGGTTGTCTATCTGGATTTCTGTTGAATGCACAGAGTAAATACTCAAGAATAGCACAGAAAACATCAAGTTCTATGGATATTGAAATACAAATAATACAGAAAATTTTATAATGAAAACATAACAGGCCTCTACTCTGTCCTTCTCCAGTCCCAACTCCAAACTCTAGCAGCAACTATTTTTAATCATTTCTCTAGTTCATGGGGTGGTTGCCTCTATCATTCTATTAGCCACGTTACTCACTACTGCTCAATATAATGACCTTAGAAATCATTTTAAGATCTGCCCCCTGCTATATGAGATGTGAATTTTCTCATTTTCCCATCTCTCTCTCCAACTTATTGCTAATGCGTGTGTTTTGCTATTCTTCATTCCTTCACTTCAACTTCTAACCACATCATTTAAATATTCATTTCTTATTCCACGAATGGTATAAAACACTTTGTTCTCCATCTGAAAGATGAGGACATAGTTCCTTTGCAATTCTCTTCACTTCTTCCTGGAAACTTATAATGATCCATGCACAGTCAACTTTCAAGACTTCTGTGATTTGTTCGCAGATTGATGTTAAAAATCAAAAAAGGAAAAATATGCTTATATCATGAGAATTAAGCATTATCCACTATGTGCTCAAGTAGTTTACAAAGACTACATATTTGTTTCTACAGTTTCAATGTCACAACCCCTATGGCTCACAAAATATATATGTCTTGGTTTCCAGTTCAAGTTTGTTTATTTATATTTTTGGTCTACATTTTACTAACCACTCAAACTCATGCTGCTGAATTACAGTTTATCGTTTGGACTATGCCTTATATTTCTTTTTCTGAATTTCTGATTCTTTTATTTTATTCTTTTTTACTCTTTGTACATGTAGGATTTTTCAAAGTATCTTGGATGAATATTAAAAGCCTGATATTCTCCTGGTCAGAGATAGGGTGGTTTTCTCTCAAATCATTTCATTTATATGGCATTATAAAAAAAAAGCTAATGTCTTATTGGTCTGGTAAGTGGATACTGAAGAAAGCTAAGGGCTCAGGGCCAAAAACAGGATACAAAAGCAGTACTTGAGTTCTGCATCTGCCACCAAGAGGACTGAATACTGCCTTACTTGCTGAGTACCATCATCACTGTGCCTATCAAAAATCATTTTATAACTCCAAGCCACTCATTTCAGACAGGTCGAGGGCAAAAGTAAATTCCAGGACACATTATTATGAAATCTTTGATGCTAAAGCTATCATGACAATAACGAACTGCTTAGGGGGCTTGCTGTTACTTCACGATGGATGTAGCCATGCCAATATTTTTGTCTCTTGGGAGTTCTGAACTCTAATTACTTTCAACACAACCTTGGGAAGCGTACTTACCTGAGATTTCTGAGGTCTTTGGTTCATCTTGATTCTTTCTAGATTCATAATCAAATGATCTCTGACAAGAGTGTACTGACGAATTAAGTGAAGATCACAGCTGGCTGATTCATAACTGCCACTTGAATTTGAAGGACATTTAAACATATTAAAGCTGCCAGGTGGTACGTGGTTCAGACTGATATGTTGTGGGGTCATTGGAGACAAAAGCTCTGGTTGTTTGTTTCTGCCTAGAGTGGTAATGGGTGGGTGGGGTTGTGGATGGGCTTGAACATATTCTAAAACTTTTTACAGTTTAAAGGACAAGGCAGGTCTGATTCTCTTAACCATTGGTTAAAAGATTTTATAGTTTCTCTTGCTCAAACATGTTTAGTGAAGTTTGCTGGACCTTTGAGCATGGGAGTTCAGACACTCTTTCTGATGGAGAGTCCTTGACAGTATGAAACTGTCTTCTTCACTAAATACCAAGCTCTGGGAGGAACATACACAGAGCAGTGGGAGAGAAAGTCTTAGGACACTTAATATTCAAATAGGATGTCTGAATGGTTTCCATGTAATTTGGTCAAACCAGGAAAGAAAAACAGTAACTACTCAAGTCCCTAGTAGCATGATGGCTCTCACTCTGTGTAGGCTATTGTAGATCACTAGGAGGGAATGTAAAAATGGGTCTTGACTTTGCCTAGGTCAGCTTACGAAATTTTAAAAGTGAACTTTGATACCAACATAGCCTGGCTATTGTCAATTCTACTATTCACCCACACATGACTCAATTCCATGAAAAATATATGGTCTGCTTTTAAAAAGTTAGATGGAATGAGGTTGGGCAATCAAATGCCCTAGAGTCGTTAGCATAGAAGCAATGGAACAGACTAGAATTTTCTTCAAAGGTGAAGTAGATTAATAATGTTTTCTGGGCAGTGGGTAAGATTATTCATTCTGATTTAGCCTAGAGGACTCAGAACCTTTTTTTGCATCTCTGAGAGACTTTCTTCTGGAAAAGGGACTTGATTTATTATCTGTAGCTTCAGGGAGCAAAAGTCAGACCAATAGATAGCTATTAGAAATCTCAGAGGCAAGTTGATGTCCAATTTTTTGCAAATGTACAATATCAAAGAAGGTCTTTTATGCAATAATTTAGTTCCTGATTTTACCTTATGTTTTCTTCCATTGTTTTTCATTTCTTCACTTGTTTAAATTGAATTTTATTTTATTCCATTTAATTGTGTTTACAGGGTCCGGCAGAAGTAACGCCATTGAATGTGGTTGGTAGGGTATGTGAATGTCTCGCACAAGATGGACAGCAATTTGAACATTTCATCTAAAAATGTCATATGGTGTGCTTGAGTGTGATATTGTTATGTTACAGAACTACATGTTTATGATCTTGTAATGGAAGTTTTTATGTAATAAAAAAGGGATGTTATTTGTGCGGGACCCTGTATTTTCCTATGTAATGAGGTGGAGCATTAAATAAACAAATACATAAATAACCAGTGAATGAAACCTGCAAGGTAGCAAATTTTACTCAGTATTAGGAAAAAAAATCAACAAAACTTACTAGTGGTGTGACAGACATTTGCTTGTTAGTTGCCACCCTACATACCCATGGCCACAACAATACAGGTATTGGGGTTACGGTCTTTGGGGGTTTCAAAGATTTAGCAATCTATTTCATGCTTATGTAAAATTTTAAATGTTATCCTATTCCCTACAAATTTGCAGTATAATAAGAATTAAGAAAAATCTTTTGGGTTTAAAAAAAAAGAAAGAAAGAAGAAAAAGAAAAGACATACTATCAAGACTACTCCTTGGCCATAACATTTGCTAATTTATGTTGCTTCTGCTAAAAATAGAATGAGAAGACTGACTTTTCCAGTTGCTTCCAAACTGTCTGGATAACAATCACCAATGATTATGTTTAGAATTTTGAAGACAGCTGTTTTATAAGAAATGTGTTTTACATCAGCTTATTCACATTACAGGCCAAAAAACGGAGGCAGAAAAAGTGGAAGGACTTGACTACAGTGGCAGCCAATCAGTAGCCCAGAGAGAAAATAAATTTTAGCTTCCTGTCATTCAGGGTAATTTGCCATTCAGCAAAATATGCTCAGGATGACACATGCTAAACTGTGATCAATTTATAGCTGGGCGCATACTTAAAAGGACCATTCGGAAAAAAATTTTGTAAAAACAATTAAGCCAAATTCTACTGCTCTCTACAATTGTTGCTAATGGAAGATATGCATTCTCATTTCAAACTGGCCTTCAATGGACTTACACACATGGTCCACAAATAGCCATAAGAGTTTTGGTTTCAGAATAAATCCAACCTGACCCCTGATTTAGATTTAATCTCAGTGTGATCCTGACATAATTATAGCATTTCCAATATTCTTCTTGCTGATATAAAACTATTTGTCATCCCGTCAGGTTTTCCTGTTTCTCCATTAGTTTTTGAGTTGACGACTAGACTATGAAGCTCATGGTCCCAGTTTGAGAGAGTGAGTTCACAGGAAGGCAGCTGCTTTAATCTGAAGGGAAGTAGCACATGTGGCAGAGACTGACCAAATGTGGTCGCTTGACTCCATGTCATTCAGCGAGGAGTTAGCAGGATGCTGTAGGAGAATATGGGACAAGATACAAAAGATTAAGCAATTAAGAAAAAGGAAAAATGGAGAGAATGATGTTTGAGAAAGTTTAAACAATTGAATATTAGGAAAAATTTTAAATGTTCAAAATTTTATGAATTTCCCCTTATGGGATCATGATATAAAATGCATTTGCACTAGAATTTTGAAGGGAGTGCTTAAAGATAACCTGAGACAAGTTTTTAAAGCACCAGCTTTCCCCCAAATTCCTAGTGCCGTGCTGGACAGCCGTCTATCACAAATCATGATTACTCAGTTCTTAGGCTTTTGTTTCTCTTTGTATTTTTAAAAAAATTTTAGAGCTGTTTTAGATTTATAATAAAATTGAAAAGAAGGCACAGAAATTTTGGTTGTTCCCCACACATGCATAGTCTCCCCCACTGTGAACGTTTGCCACCAGAATGGTACACTTTACCAAGCATGAACCTGCCCAGGCACATTATAATTACCCAAAGTCCACTGTTTACCTTGGGGTTCACTCTCGGTGTTGTCGGTTCTATGGGTTTGGGCAGAGGTAGGATGACATGTATTCATTAGTATAATATCATACGGAGTATTTTCATTGCCTTTAAAATCCTCTGTCATCTGCCCAGTCGCTTTTCCTCCCATCCTCAGCCCTGAATACCACCTTTTTATTTTTTTTTACAGTCTCCAAAATTCTGCCTTTCCAGAATGTACTATGGTTGGAATCATACTGTATGTTGCATTTTCATATTGGCTTTTTTACCTACTAATAGGCACTTACGGGTCCTCCATGTCTCTTTATGACTTGATAGGTCCCTTCATTTTAGTGCTAAAAAATAATCCATTATTTGGATATTTAT
>VMDR010021917.1:0-16533 GCA_007922815.1 Macrotus californicus
TTGGCATATTGACCTTTCAAGATAGTCATTTTAAAAAAAGATATCTCGTAACAACCACATATTTCTAACCATTTTAATCATGATGAGTAACTATGACCTGAAGTTATAGACATCAGTGATAAACTTTTATTTGCTTTACTTATGGAATTTACTGAAGGTCCTCATTGTTGATTTGGGCTTGAGCATATTTTTCCAGTGCAATTTTGAAATGATACAGTGAATGATTTTCCAGAGTTCTGATTAAATATGTTCACAACCAAGATCTGATACTATTTTCTCCCCATGCTTTTCCCTCATGACAGAAACCAGGGATGGACCTGGCAGACACCTACATTATGTTCGTTCGGCAAAATCAGGACATCCTTCGAGAAAAGGTCAATGAAGAAATGTATATAGAGAAGCTGTTTGATGTAAGTAGCTACTCTGCAAGGTGCTGGGAAGAAAAAAGTTACCTTCTGATGAGTCTGCAGAGCAGACTCTCCTTTGTTGATCCTTTTTCTTCTGTGCAGCTGTTAGAGTTGACAGCTTTATTTCTTTGACTGCTGACAGAAGCTTTAATTGGCTTCTTTTTGTGCGTGGAAACTGTCACTGTTAGGATGAGAGTCTCAAAAACCTTCGAAGGTTAATTTTAATAAGCAGACGATAATCAGTTTACAACTGTGTAGAGCATCATTTCACTTGCCTCTGTAGCACGCCATACACAGAATCCAACTGTAATGGATGTGGCCCCTACTGTAAAAATGTCTTAAGTTTGTAAAATATTCTTCTGTTAAACAAAGAAATAAGCTGCAGTAAGGCCAAATATCTGCCAGTCTGCTGTTATTTAACACTTTTCTCTAGATTCACAGTACTGATGCATGCTAACATATAGTACTGCAGTTTTGTCAGTGTGAACGTCTTCATTTAGGCATAGCAACTCCTGAGAGTGGGGGATTGTGATTTTAGGTACCATGATCATCAAATCATTTCCTGAGTATCTGTAAAGGAGACTGAGAGAGCAACCCATTTCAGTAACAATTAGTCATTCGTTTGTAATTATTAACAGTTCAAAGGAAATGGTCCTTTGCTTGTGACATAACTGCATAATTCGCCACAAGGCTGATTCTGAAATGTAATACTTGCTTTGAACCGTATTTATGTACATCTCTGCATTTTAGAAATGCTTTT
Organism: Macrotus californicus; assembly: GCA_007922815.1. Taxonomy (NCBI): domain Eukaryota; kingdom Metazoa; phylum Chordata; class Mammalia; order Chiroptera; family Phyllostomidae; genus Macrotus; species Macrotus californicus. Next base: position 1,168 of record VMDR010021917.1, read on the forward strand.
CTGGCAGTTTCATTTAATTATGCAGGTTACTGCAAATGTTTTCATAACAACAATTCACGGGCTTTGTGATGACACTTCAGCTGTGACAGTTACAGAAGGTCCTGCTACGTCATCATCGCCACCATGGTCTGTCATGGCAGGGCTCTCTGTCTGTCAGACTGGCTGGTCAAAATGAGTCTTACCTTTCATACTTTATCTTTCTAGCCTCTATCCAGGCCGTTTTACAATAAAAGTATCATCTGTTTTAATAAGCTAAGTGTTAATATGTGTGAAAGAATGATTTCCTAAAAGCTTTGATGCCCTGCGGGGGTAGAAAAATTATCATCCATCCAGCTGGCTCTTTTACAAAATACTGAAACCATATTAGCAACTTCTGCTTCCATTTGATATTGCTTTGAATTTACAAACATATGTTTCACTTACATAATTTCTCTTACTTTTTTTGCTTATGTGGTAATTTTCAAAAATGTTGAACAGAGAAGGAACCTTGAATTGGTGTCATTCCCATTATGTTTCTTTTTAGTATAACGAAAGCACATATTCTGTGGTGAAGCAAGGCAGAGCCATTCTGGGAGCAGGTCGTTGTAGACAGACGTGTGTGTGTGTGCTTTCTTAACATCTTCAATTTTTTGTCTTGGTGACCTAGCTATTGCAAAGCTTGCTATCTTTCATAACAAGGGTAGAATTTATTCTCTAGAAAGATATTCCCCACTTCAGTTCCACCTTATTCACCAAACTTCTCTTGAAGACTTCTCTGTGTGGTAACAATAACAAATGATGCTAACAAGTAGGTGCAGGGAAGCCAACAGTAAAACGAGGTGCTAGTTTAATTGTCCTGGTTACATACACTTCCCCTTCGATGCCCAAACACCTGACATGTCTGTAGATTTGCTTCTAAAAGGAACCCTTGACAAGAAACCATTCTGCTTATTCACGAAGGTTTTGTCGTTTTGCATATCCTTGATAGAACATTGGACTTGTTATTTATGAAATGGTTACAATGTTCTTAAGCATTCTAATATTTTTAAGTTTTACATTTTTATTACTGTAATTAAAAATAAAAAGTAGACTAATTCTATTGATATGTCATCAAGAATAACATGTATGAGGGGTACTAAGAGTCCCTAATTAGCCAAGACTGAATTTGCCTCAATTACAGTTAATAAATGAGAGGTTATCAAGTATGTGTTGAAAGGTAATGTACAATGTGTATCTTAAGCAACAGATCATTACTGAGAGACATTATATAATTATTGGAAATCCGCTTGGCTGGAGCTTAAAATAATATTGTTAGGTGTCAAGAAACAGTGGAAAATAATGACCCTATAAATACTGCTGGCATCCTTAGTTTACTGCAGATAAAAGATTGAAAAGGACAGCTTTATTCAGGCAGCATGATAAACTTTTGCTATTCTAATTAATGTACTTTCTGAATTCATGAGGCAATGAAGCCTTCTAACTTCAGATGTGGAGGACAGCGTGTCCGAGTGTGTGTGCACACACAGCGACTCCTAAAATACTAAAACTAAAAGTATTCTTTGAAGATCAAAAAGTTAATAATAGGCCCTGGCTGGTGTAGCTCAATGGATTGAGCGCGGGCTGCAAACCAAAGGGTCGTCAGTTCGATTCCCAGTCAGGGCACATGCCTGGGTTGCAGGCTGAGTCCCTGGTGGGGGCCACATGAGAGGCAACCACACATTGATGTTTGTCTCCTTCTCTTTCCCTCTCCCTTCCTCTCTCTCTAAAAATAAATAAATATTTTTTTAAATCTTTAAAAAAAAGTTAATAATAGGACAAATATCAAGACATCCTACTTCATAAGTGGTTAAACTTACAAACTTTTACTGGAAAGAAAAATAACTTCAAAAAAATATAAATAAGTTATGACAGACCTATGCTGTTAATAGAGGAACTGGCTTCATTTAAGGTATTGAGTTGGCCAAAAAAGTCCATTTAGTTTTTTCTGTAAAATAACAGACCCATATTTCATTTTCACCAACGACTTTACTGATTTGGATATTTTGAGTATGTCGGCTGTCTCCTCCTATTGGTTTCCAGTGCGTGAGGCCAGGGGTGCTGCTAAACATCTTCCAATGCATAAGACAGTCCCACAGCGAAGAATTATTTGGCCAAATGTCCATAGTACCAGGAAACTCCGCAAACCACTTCTGACACATTCAATCAGTCACAGCACCTTCTCCATACACTGTACAAATCGTTTTTTGAGTTTCAGTTGCGTTTTTACCTTTTTTGAGATAATAAAACATAATACACTGAAAATGTTGCATATTTTCTTCCATCTTCAAGATTAAAATAGCTGCACAAAAATTCACCAGTTTTGATAAGTTTTTTTAATGCACACTGGTATGACAGCTGTCGCAATACATTCTAACAAAATTGTTTCAAATGCAGTTAAAGGCAACTAAGCACTACTAGAGCCTCCATACAGAAAAAAAACTAAATGAACTTTGTGGACATCCCAATACATACCTAATCTTTTCAAATTATCAAAAAATGTAATAATAGCCTTAGCTATCACCACTACCATTCCTGGGGTACCTCCATGTACATATGCTAGGTGCTTTACCTATATCATTTCTAACGTTGTTGTAGGCTAGATGCCACCATCCTCATTTTATCCCCATTTTCAGTTTAAGGAATCTCCCATTCAGGGAAAAGTGACTTCAGTGTCAAATCAGACTTTGAAATTGCATCTCTCTGGGTTCAAAGTCCATACTGTCTCTACCATCGTTCATACTTCCAAAATTTCAATGGTAAAGCAGTGTTGTGGAAAGAGGGATAAGCCAGAAATCCAGAAACCTGAATTTTAGCCACAGCTCTGCCATTAATCATCTGAGTGAGTTTTAAGAAGTTAATGTCACCCGAGTAAGGCGCAGTATGGTTAGTGCACATAAAGTGAAAAAGGTTGGTCCAGAACTCCAGAGAATTTATGAAATCCTTTCCAGATTTTAAACCACCTAAATTAAACTAGTCTAATTTTCACAATGGCTGAAATTACCAGTTGGCCATGTGCTGAGTCTTACACAACAGAGTAGCAATTTTTAAGCTTTTCTGTGATGACCAGGTGAAAGAAGGGTATCCTGTACAAGAAGCAATAGCAAGTTCAGTGGATGAGAAGGTAGAGATTCTATATGAAAGAATATCCATGCCATATAACATTCTATGTATCTACCACCATCGTTCTGAACCCCAAATTGGAAAAAACAGTGGAAACTCATATATTCTGTATTCATGCTAAATTTTCTGAGTGACCAAAATATTTTAAACAGAGACCATCCGTGGTCTCTAGTAGTCATTGGTATACGTGCTAACTTTCAAATCTACAGATGAAAGTTCCTTTTTCAGTTTAAAAAAAAATGCATCTTATCTGAGTAAGAGAGATCTTCAAGGAAGTTTTCCTGTACTAGGAGGTCACGGATGCACTGCACGTTTTTTCTGCTTCGTGGGCCATCTCTTTTACCCCAGTGTCCTTTCTCTTCGCATGTAAAATGTCGTTGTCCACAGGCTTTTTACAATTTTTATCATATCAAAATCATCTACAACTTGCCTAATCCAAATACAAAAGTATGACAAAGCTTTTCTAATTCTGAAATTTCTTCCTTCATGCCGCCTCTAGCGTTCTTCCCACAGTCTCGGGTGTCAGAAACAGTGTCAGCCACAGGCGCCCGTGTGTCAGGAGAGAGGCTGGTAATGTTCCTGGAGAGCTTTGGATCTCTCGTTGGGAAGTGGTGACGCTATTTTACAAGACAAAATTGACATCTACAGTCATTGCTGCAAGAGTATCCTATGTGGTCATTTCCCAATGTCCAAGAGCATTACAGAACTGAGGGCTTGACCAAAGTGCACCAAACCTGCCCCTGTAAACCTTTGCACATTTATTAGTCGTTTCCCACCTCGAGTCCCTTTGAAACAATTTCGTTTTAGCTCTCGTGTTGCTGAAGACACATCAGGGTGCAGTATTTAATTGGCAAATCATGCAGATTAAACATTCTCTTGTGTTATAAACTGATTAAGTATTTAATTGTTGAGGAGTTACATCTCAACAGTATTCTTTAAAAATACTGTTACAATATCTTGTGTAATTAGAAATAATTCTTTAAATGATAGTTAATAGTTACGTTCATCCAAATAGTGTTTCATACAGATTAATTTCTCAGGATTTTCCTTGAAAAGAATTCTTTTCAGTAAAGAAAATTTAAATTAAACATTTCAAGTGAAATTGACCTCAATTAAGTAAGTGAGTTCAGTAGCCAACTCCAGAAGTGAGTTCAGGGGGTGGGGAAGTATTACAGGTAAATGTGCTTCTCAAAAAAACTAATTTTGGCTTCTACGCTCTTGTTTGTATCTGTACGTCCAAATAAGAAGGGGGAGGGGTACGCAGAATTTTTGAGTTTAGTGTTTAACACCAATGCCCAAATTTTTAATTTGAGAATTTATTCATCCTCAGTAAGATTCTGATTCTTACGTCATTTAAAGATTCGGTGTTTTGTCATGTTGATTTTCCCGGAAGAGTTGAAGCCTGCAGAGCATGGGTAGGAACCATGGCGGGACAGCCCTTATTTTCTACAGCCCCCTCAGTGCATGTATTTGGAACTGACCGTCTACTTTCTCAGTGATATTCTTTGAATGGATTTCTCTGTGTATATAATTAGCCTCTTTATTAGGAAGACAGGCTGGATCCCATTAAGATCAAAGATCTCTTTGCCTTCTTGCATTTGTAAATTCTATAGTATAGATCTATTCCCTTATATTTGAATGTTGATTTTAAAATAGCCATTTTCCTCTTTTCAATGATATTTCACTCTCAAATGTTTGGAAGTTTTTACATAGATGGCATAAGTTAGTATACATCCCCACTCCAGAGTATTTTCTTTGGGGTTTTGTCTCTCTATATAAAACGAATTCAAGTGTGAAACATTAACTGTGGACCCATTATGTCCAATCATGATTTTCCTGTCCATATTCAAAGTTACACATTAATATCACTTGCATGTCATCAGTATCATTTTTCTTTTCTAGCAATAGAAAGATGGATGACATGAGTTCAAAGATGGACTTGAGGCTATTTGAGATCATTTATTTCTAAACGTGTTACGGTGTCCACCCTGGCACCTCATTGTGCGCTCCAGATAGAAGAAAAGTTTGACTCTGTTTGGTCTGTGTTCTAGGAACAGCGTTCCATGCATTCACACCTCAGATGTTTTAACACTGTGTGGAGCTGCTTTAACACATTGTTTTGTTTTGCTTTTAACTGTATATATTCCTGCTTTGTTTTACCTATAGAATCTGGACTCAAATTGCAGCTGTTTGACCTCTCTTAATATAGTCTCAGTCACACTTGTTGGGTATATTGTCTTGTCTGCCTCAGGAAATGTCACACAGAGCTTGCTCCTTAGCTGTTTTTTCCCCCTCAAAGTTCATTTCGCTTTTAAATCTCTGCTCTCAAATTACAGCTGTCTGGTTCATTTTAGTCAATAATCCTTATTTTAATGTTAAGTTATTATATGTAAGTGTAAGAATTTATTTTTAAAAAGGGTCTGTTTTGATGTATGGTGTGTGCCAAAATAGCTTTGGCAAGCCCAGACGCAGCTCGGAGCGGGCAGAGGCCCTCATCTGAATCGAAGCTGTTGGTGAATTAGAACCTGAGAAACTTGAGAGAAGCGTACCTAATTGCCTAAAAGAAACTCAACAAGAAAATGCATTGTAGCTTGTTGATCTTATTTCTTTGATAATTCAAAAGAATCTTCAAGAAATGTGTGGACTTCTTACTTATATTCTTGAAATGTGATCATGAAACACAATTGTCATTTGGCACATTCCCAGAAATACACATCTTTGCATGAGGCACCTGGACATATGCGGCAGGTCTGGTAGAATCAGCTAATTAACAACACAGGCTTAAACAGGCACCTCATCTGGCAGTGCAGTTAGTTGCCTGATGGTGCTCAGCAGGACTGGGTAGTGCTTTTTATTTTTCTGTCCTAATGGTCTGCTGCCCACCTAATTTTGCCTTATTGTCAGTCACTACTTACCGCAGCTTGGGGCCCTCCCAGGAGGCTAAATTATTATCAAAGGATTAGGGAGATGTAGCCTTGCAGCTCTGACATTTCTGATTACTTGTCTATGCCAGAACACTAATTAGCTGTGACTAATTAAGAAAAATGTTCCTGCCATAGAAAACCATTTAAAAGAACTGAGGAGAAGAAAAGCAATTCAAAAGCTGAGCAGTGCTCAGATTTACTGATGCTCTTTAGATTTCCACCAAGCCTTAACTCACCTTTAATGGTGCTCAAGATTAAAAAAACAGCTCACATTTGAACTGATCTGAGCTTTGTCTTTGAAAAGGAAAAAATTATTGTTGATCACCTAAACCCTCTTAGCAATACAATGGTAAAACTGTCTCTGATGAACAGAAGGTGGCAAAACTCTTGTTTTCATCCAGATATTTTTCTGAACACCAAATGTGTTAGGTGCGCGCTCATATCCATGCACCCACCCAATAACAGAGACTTAATGATCATTGGAGAAATTAGAATATTCTCTCTACTGGTGTTATAAAAGATAGTTGAAGTGATTACAAGAAGCAAATTGAGCATTTCAAAAGTTATTTCCTATTGATTTCATGCTGCTATCGCATTTGAGACGGTCTGGGAATTCCGGCCTCTCCAGGCAGGGCCTGGTCTTTCCATGGTGACTCTGCAGGCTCGCCCTGCAACTGGCCGCAGAGACACAGAGGAAGTCCCCTGGCATCCCCTGGGGCCAGCACCTACCTGGGTCAGTTGACCAGGGCGCTCTTTTCAGAGGACTGGGAGCTCCTACTCTCCTCCTCAAGCCTAACTTCCTAAGCAAAGGACACCTGGCTTTAAGGCCATGTTCTGTTTGGGCCTTTTGAAATTCTGCTGTCAGCCACCCCGCTTTGTCCTGCAAGCACACCCTGCATCACCATTTGCAAGTGGGCACCACAGTGGCGGCCAGATCACCACTATTGACTAAGTCAGCTAAAAACAGTCTGTGTAAGGAAGCAGCTGCTGGGGTAAAACCATCATTCAAAGTGTTTGTCAAATGCGTTGGAAGGAAATTATAAAAGAACCATTTTCAAAATATTTGTAAACACCTAAACTTGAGACAGAGACCTCAATTTCTTGATCTCAGTTCAGCCCTAGATAAACGACCATCTAAGTGTTGCTGTCTTAATCTGGGCAAAATATTTTGTTTGAAATAAAGAAAGTTCTAACCCCTGCCTCACCGAAGTTCTTCATGCTGTTTTTTAAGCCTATTTCCCCTTTTCTTCTTAGTAGAGAACCAAAAGCAGGTAGCCAGCATCCTCTGGGGAATACTCTTTCCTACATATGAAGACTGTCATTAAGCCCCCTGTCATACTTGTCTACTCCAGGACAAATAATCCCTATTTGTTTAACTTCTCTTCATAGGCCCCCTTTCTTGCCCTTTAATCATCTTGTGGCAGTTCTTTGAAACTTCTCAAAGTGTTCTCTGTCATGTGTAGGGTTTAGAATCAGGAATAGGATGCAATATTTGAATGTGGCTGAACAAGCTTCTTTCCAGCCATGTCACTATTTATGCATTCAAATACATACCTGCCCCATACTGTTGGTCTACCTCATAAATGTGGCTCCACGTACTGTCCACAGCTCTTTTTGTTGACTTTCCCCTCTGTTACTGCCCATTTCATACATTTACAGTGGATATGATTATTAATGTAGAATGTTCATTCAGTCAATGTTTTGAATGCATGAGGTCTAGAAAACAAATCTAATTCTCCACTCAATTACTGTGTGTGAGGAGTGGGGGTGGGTGTCGGGATTAAAAGGTTAAGCACTGGTTTTGTCCCACATATTGGATATCACCGTCACAATGACTCAGCAGGATTCTAATTAGAATGGGAAATTGAAACTCCTCTTACTGTTAATCATTTACTATCCAGCCAGCACTTACTGGACGTTTTCTGCAGGCCACACACTGTGCTAGAGGCTGAGGATGCAATGTGAAGTGAAATAGACAACAGCCCTGCCCTAAGGGAGCTTACATTCTTAGGACCAGCTAGGTCTTTGGAAAAAGTTGTTGATTTCTATATTAAAATATTTCAGCTAGAACATAGGTGTGAACAGATTTTTTTTTCAAGTGGCTGTACTATGGTGAACTAAAATGCAGTGCCCTTTCAAAATAGATAATAGTGATCACCTGTGAAATGTGTTTGTTAGCTTATCTCTCTCCATTGCACGTGGATGCTTAAAAACTTGCCAAAAGCTAGAGCCAACACAAAGTTTGTACCTAGCTCCAGTGTGTGCAAGATCAAGTGCCAGGACTATGAGGTACAGGCATGCTCCCCCCTCCTCTACCTTTCAGGGGTTCTTTGCTGAAAAGCCAAGCACACACCAGATCCCAGGAGAGGTGTGATGTTCCCATAGACTGAAGTCAACAGTGCCACCGCAATGATCATTTTCTGCCCTTTTTACAGAGCAGCTCATAAGCCAACACACTCAGAAGGCACCCAAGACACGCCTGTTAGAGAAAAACATGCACAGGGAGCACAGCCAGCCGTACTCCAGCCATGCCCCAGAGCCCCAGATAACCCACAGGAATAGCTACCTGCACGCTGAGCATCTGCTGGAGAGGCAGCTCCCAGCCTGTGCGACAGACTCTGGAGGTCAGTCCAAAGCTGAGCGCGGCACCATCTGAGCCTGTAGTGTCGTCATATTGCTGTGGGATAGGGTATAGATGGCGACACCCACATGTGGTCATAGACAACGAGGTTATTAGTAGCAGTCCTTTCTCCTTTATTTAATTCATCACCTAAATGAAATGAGACTATCACCTTTATTTTTTCAGCTTTTAGAACTTTTTATTTGCATATTTTAAAAATTGTGCATTCCAATAATTAAGATCATTTTAACAAAAAGGAAATGGCACTCTGATTAAACTGCAGTTGGCAGCCTGCAGGACACCTTGGGCCAGCTTAGTTTCACTCTAGATTTCACGGCCCCCCCACCCAGCATCTTCCTTCACCAACGTGCAAGCTCTCCTTCCCTGCCAGCCAGACCAGGCGGCTGGGAGGGGCAGGTGCGGCCTTCATTGTCAGTAGTTCCGATGTGAAAAGGGGCAGGACAGTCATTTGAACTAATCTAATTCCTTTGCGTCTTACAAAGGTAAACAGCTAAAAGAAGTCAGATGAGAAGCCAGTGTCTGTGGAACGTGCAGTGCATGTTGGCTGCACGGGCCTCCTTACGACTCGCCCGCACGCTTCTCCTGGGCAGTCATTTCTTTGGAAGGCAGTGGACTTTTCTCATGCGTTTCTGTCTTGTTCAGTTTCGATTCAACGAATTTCTCAATCTCGGTCACATTGGGTTTGTCAGACATGGTTGTGGAGGGAGCAGAGCGAGACGCGCAGATGAGAGGCATCTGACCTGCTCAGTGACCGTCCCTGAGTAGACTGTTACCTTTAAAGCTCTGTTCTAGTCCTGTGTTAAACTTTAGCCCAATTCAGTTGCTTATTTTTAGTGATTTCTACAATGTTAACATCTATTAAGGTACTTTTCTATAAATGAAACATGATTTAAGTCAACAATTATTCTGGCTCTGATGTTCTTCTGTCCTTTTACTATTGGAAAGCTGCCCGGTCACTGTTACGTATGTAGTGCTCTGTATTTCCAAATATTTAAAAGCGCTCAGTCCTTCAACAAATATGCAATGCGTGCTGTGTGCCTGATGTTCTCCTAAGGGCTGGAGGTAGCGATAAAAATAAGACTTGTTGCTGCCTTGTGGATACCCACAGCCCGTTGAGGCGGACATATAGCTCATTGCGCAATGTTTAGAGACAGCAGAACAGAGTTCTAGGAGCAGGAAATTTGGGAGCATCTAATTCTACCAAGTGAGAGAGAGTGTTGGCTTCATAGCAGAAATAATGGTGAACTGAGTCTTAAAGGTCGACGTGGATCTGGTTGGGGAAACGTACCTGGGCACAAAAGTCGAGACAGAGGGACAGGCTGAGAAACCACCGATCTGGAGAAGCCCAGCATCTAGCAGAGCAGCAGGTCATTCCGTTGCTGAAAATGGTTCCCGTGGGAGGGCACCGAGCCAGAGACAGAGAGGTAGCTAGTTACTCAGTCTTTGCAGTGCTCTCGGAAACTGAGTTTGGAATGATTGTTCCCCATTTTCTATCAGACTGAAGCAGGGAGACCTGCTAATAGTTCATTCTCAGACCTAGCTTTACCTTAAAACAAAGTTGTGCCGTTCAGTCGCAGTTTCCGGAGTCTGCTTTATTGTTACACAGAGAGCCTCCGTTATTGAATTAAGTGCAGTACTGACCAAAATTATATCTACAGTAACCAAAATGAGTCATTCACCCACACGCAAAGATCATGGCGCCCGAATGAACTACTGTAGACTCTGTACCCCAAACTGGCACGCACACCAGTGTAGCTGGACTGACCCTTGAGTTCATTTTACTTCAAAGATTCATCAAACTGTGTGCATCCCATCATTTGATAACAACTGATTACCTGAAATTTTCACTTTTTAATCACTAGTCTTTTTAGCATCAAGAAAAGAAGCGCAGAATAAATGAACAGAACTGCTTCCCTGCTTGATGATAATGAGTACTAAAGAACAGTATTGATTTGGACGCTCTGGGTAGTGTGGGGGAAGGTGGGCTAGGCAATAACGTTACTTTCAGGACATTTGGGAACAGAGGAAGTTTGGATTCATGACATAGTAGTGAGTAGAAAAGTGCTTGTGTGATTCCCAAATTATGGATCTTACCCTGTCCTGTAACTCCCTCTGTTTTGTAACTGAAAAGGATCTAATTCATCTGGAAATATCTTGGTTACTACACTGAGACATTCTTAAAAAGGGAACGTACAAAAAGAAGCAGGAAAGTTTTTCAACACTTAACAAGCACTTATTAGGTAGCTACTGTATGCAAACCTCCCGCGGTGGCTCTTTTTACATCCCCCCTTTCTTAACAGACACCATAGTGTTCGTGACTCTCCTTGACAGGCTTCCTGGAAGAGTTTTTACAGGTGCAGGTCACCCTGAATATGAGGTTATTTGACAAGGCAGAAGAAAGAAATGAATCAAATACTTCTCTGTTCTGCATTTTTTTAAAAAAAGAAGAAGAAAGCTACAAATATAGATCGAGTTCCCCTTCTGAATGAACCAGGGACCTTTGTCCACATTACCTTGTTTTGTTACAGAAAAAAATCCTTTCCGGTGTTCCTAAGCATTTGGGTGCATAGCACTTTAAAACGTCGCAGGGGCACATGGGAGATGCCTGGCACGAGAGCCATTTGGTTGGTTTTCCTAACAGGGAGTGCAGTTCGTGAGAGAGTTTATTTACATTACACGTTACCTTATTGGGCTTACAGATATCTTTGGAAATATGGATTGCATTAGCTAGCAAGAAATGTAGTGGACTTCTTTGAAACGATAAGTATCTTCTGTATCACTTCACAGTCCAGTGTAGAATGACTAGCGGGACCCACCAGGAACGATAGAGTCGTGTTCTTAGTTGTCTGCCAGAAGTATCAAGCTACCCGTAAAAGAATCAGAGGGTTTATTGATAGAACAGACTGTTTACCAGAAAGAAGTGGAATAACCTAGCGGTCGTGAGCACAGACTCTGGACTTCAGATAAAAGTCTTAATCCTGCCACTTGTGCTTGTTATACAAACATGGGTAAATTGCTTAATCTAAACACACTTCTACCTGTAAGTTCAGTTTCCATGTGCATAATGGGGGTGATAATAGCCATCCATCAAGGTTGTTGTACAAATCAAATGAAATTTTAACGGATGCACTTGAACTGTGCATAGAAAATTAAGAAAAATATATCAGAGGCCTTTATAATCAGAATTCACAAATAGTCATAAGAATATCCGTATCTTACAGTTCTTCATAAATCGTATTCACCCCTCATCACCCTTTGTTTAATTTTTGTATGTCAGTACTTCATTAAAAGGCCAGAATGAGTGAGTTGAAAACAAACAAAATGACAGGTGATAGAAAGTTCTAGAACTCTCGGCTTGCATTTTTTGGAAGAATAAAGCTATATTTAAGCTCCATATGAAAAGAAAAAGTATGGCACTTTGGCTTTTTCCTTTAGTTCATTTTTACAAGAATCACCAGATCTATTGTTTCTAATCATGCCCTTTACTCTGACAGTCAAATGTAACCTCATAGCATTGCTGGAAATTATCCAAAGCTTATTATTTTAAAGCTAGATTCATAAAAATCTATCCTTCATATTACAGATGAGAAAACTGAGGCATAGAGAAAGCGAGTGGCAGGCTCAGTCAAGCAGAGAGTATCGAGACAGGGAGCCACACTCCTGGCCTCCCAGCTCCCGTGCCGCTTCTGTCTGCTGTGTTCACTGCTTGCCCTCAGCGGCCGTGGGAGGCGCCCGCCTCTGCCCTCCCCCCACAGCCGCGGCTCTGGGTCTCGCTGGGAATGTTGCTAAGAGTAGGCTGGGTTGAGTACTTCCTGTATTTTTAACCATAATAAACTGATTTAAGCTTTCCTTAAATATAGGCTTTACCCCTATTCCAAGCCAATAAAAAATTCACACTTAAAACTTTAAAAATGCTGTGTTTTGTGAAACTAAATATGATCCTTTCAGTGGGATGCCTTGAACAGAGGGAGCAAATATTGGTATTATTATATTGAATTTACCATTAATATAACATCTGCATTTTAGTGTTTAGAAATGGGGAGTGAGTGGCCAAAAATTTAGCTGTATTGAGTAGAGGACCTGTCGACAAAGGAACACTCGGTGTGTAATGAAGCACTTCTGTTTACTTTTTAAAATACCCGTGAAAGTGTGGAGCATTAACATCTCTAAGTATTTTGTTGCTCTCTAAAGCTACCGAAAGATCCTAGGGATGATTTATATTTATCAAACTTATCAAAACCTTCAATATTTCAAAAATATGATGTTTTTTTAATTCAACTTAGCATTAAAAAGCTAGATATTTTCTAAGGTGAAATTTTCTAGATTGTATTTCAACACAGTGGCTCAGTTCTTGTAAAATAGACAGATTCTCTTGAAGCAAATGAAGAAATACGTACATACTAGGGAAATTTAGCCATCCCGTATCTTTGTGTGCTAAAAAGGGTTGCTTCTTTTTTTTTTTCTGTTGTTCACCCTTTGAGACGAGCATAGCTGGAGAAGAGTGAAAATAACATTATCTGGTTGTACCAATCATAATCAATAAAAAGCTAAACATTTAAGCGGAAAATATGTCACAAGATTTGTCTCTAGCAAAGCAACTATTTTTACCTTGCCATCATCATCAGAAGCCACATTCTGACAGAAATCATTTGCTTGAAGCAGCCGCAAAATATAAGCCCTATGTGGTCTTGTGATTCAGATTTAGGAGTGTCAGCCACAGAGGGTCTAAAGGCATTGTGCATTAGTATGTATTGAGACCTCATTCCAGGTGGCAAGCAGCTGGACTTTTAAAAATAAAACTTCCAAAATAAATGTGAAGTGCTTGTTTCCAGGCAATATGCATTATACTTAATTGAATCATCCTCGGAATGTTATAAATTAGCAAAAAAGGAATTTGTGCATATTTAATATATTTGTTTTGTATTTCCATTAGTTGACAGAATAATGAAATTCCTTAACTACTTCTCTTTAACTTGCATGAAGAAAGCACGGTATGTTGCTAAATCTCTTTTCACCAGCACTGCAGAGAAACAACTTTAATCCTTGTTAGAAAATTGCAGAGTCTGGGGCTGACAAAGAGCTCATGCTTGTTCCATTGTTAGTGCTCCCCGGCCCCAAGAGCAGAGCCTTTACAGCTGCAAGGATCCCGCCCGGCTCAGCTGCACTATTTAGGGGAGGAGGTTTGTCAATTTCTATTGACAATGGAGAGAGTTTTTCAGTGCCTGTAGCAGTGCTGACACAGTTGGGGATCAATGCCAGCCATTCAGACTGCACCCTGTTTCATTGCTTTGGTTTGTTAATTCAAGACTAAAGGTCCGCTGAGGGGGTTCAGGGTGTTTAAGAAAGCTGATGAACTGCAAGCGTTTATAGCCCTGGTGTGGCAATTTCCATAGTCAGTGGCAACTCCTGGCACTGAGGGAGCTGTGTCCTTGTTGACCCTCTTGTTATTAAAAATGCACAAGTGCTGCGCTTCTCAATATTTCACCACTCTTTCATTGTCAATACCACCTTCTGAGCCCTTCAGCTTGTTGCTTGCTCTAAAGATCTTCTTAGATTGGGTTTGAAAACTTCACCTTAAACACTAGATTAGACTGATGTCCTGTTTTCCGTGCTCCTGTTGATTTGTTGAACCTTCCCAGGGCTGGAAAGCAAGTAGCAGCTTGATGGGGAGACGCGCTGCTAATATGATTTACCAGTCCACAGTCATGCACAATAAGTGTGAATAAATACAGGGGTCTCGCAGAGTCAACCCAAGCCTTTCCTTTTCTTTTAGTTTTGCTTTAAAAGAGATATCTCAAGAAAATGAAGTGAGTAATACATGCCCTTACAGGAGTTGAATGAACCACAAAAAGAAGAAAAAAAAACCCTATTTTTTGTTAAAGTGGTAGGCTGCTGTCATGGATTGGTGTAGGAAGGAAATGTAGAAAATGCATTTACTGCTTTATTCCAAAGCAGAAATAAAGCAGTAACGCTACACCCTTAACCCCAGTGTAAGCCACAGCACCCCTTCCTTTTCAACCTCTGAGGGGAAAAGCGAATAGTCAACTAAGTTCTTTTATGAAATTAACTTTTACAAAATGAAAGGACATTTTCTAACAGTCAGACTTTACTGCACATTCATCCTTTTCAAATGTATGTTTTTCCCTTTGTTTTGGGAAACTGGTTTGGTTCGGTGGGGGGTGGGGTGGACCGGAATGAGGGGACTGAAGCCAAGCTACCTTTCACTTTTTTCTCAAGATGAAAAAAACGGGACTTACCCATACTTCAGCCCCGGAAACAGAAATATATCAATTCCAGCCCCAGAAATAGGGAAGTGCCAGAGATTTGCTTGGTGGTTTTGTTTGTTTGCTTGTTTGTTTGGGTGGGGGGTATGTGTGTGTTTCATTATATACAAAAAAGAGGCAGTTCTAGTGGGGGGTATTTTTGTTAGCTTATTCTTAGTAGCAACATAAACCCTGAGTTAACCAACTGCTTTCTCTTCATTTAGCTGAAGTTCTTCAAAAGGCTATGACATGGGAACCAAAGAGTATGCATTCGTATCAGATACAGTAATTTTTCTTATAGAATTTTCCTTATAGAATAATTTTCCTTGAAAGTGAAATGATAGTGAAGTCGCTTAAGCAATAGTTCTCTTCTTTCTCTATTTCTTTTAGTTACCTTTGG
>VMDR010021918.1:0-16531 GCA_007922815.1 Macrotus californicus
GGATAGAGTAATCTTGGATGTAGGTCCTTGCCTTTCATGACTTGGAATGCTTCTTGCCAGCCCCTTCTTGCCTGTAAGGTTTCCTTTGAGAAATCAGCTGACAGTCTGATAGGCACTCCTTTGTAGGTTACTGTCTCCTTTTCTCTTGTTGCTTTTAAGATTCTCTCTTTATCTTTCCTCTTGGGTAATGTAATTATGATGTGCCTTGGCGTGTCCCTCCTTGGGTCCAACTTCTTTGGGACTCTCTGAGCTTCCTGGACTCCCTGGAAGTCTATTTCCTTTGCCAAATTAGGGAAGTTCTCCTTCATTATTTGTTCAAATAAGTTTTCAATTCCTTTCTGTTCCTCTTCTCCTTCTGGCACCCCTATGATTTGGATGTTGGAATGTTTAAAGACATCCTGGAGGTTCCTAAGCCTCTCCTCGTTTTTTTGAATTCTTGTTTCTTCATTGTGTTCTGGTTGAATGTTTATTTCTTTTCTTCTGGTCCATACCATTGATTTGAGTCCCAGTTTCCTTCCCATCCCTGTTGGTTCCCTGTACATTTTCCTTCATTTCCCTTATTGTATCCTTCATTTGTTCATCTAATTTGTGGCCAAATTCAACCAAGTCTGTGAGCATCCTGATTACCAGTGTTTTGAACTGTGCACCTGATAGGTTGGCTATCTCTTGGTCACGTAGTTGTGTTTTTCCTGGAGCTTTGATGTGTTCTTTCATTTGGGCCATTTTTGTTGTCTTGGCGCACCTGTTACGTATAAGGGGCGGAGCCTTAGGTGTTCACCAGGGCAGGACAACCACGTCGCTGCGTTGTAATGCTGTACGTGGGGGCGGGCCCGAGAGGGAACAATGGCGCTTGCTCTGCTCTCTGCCAGTTTTCAGTGACTTTCCACGCCAAGCGCAAATTGGGCCCCTCTGGTGCTGATTCTGGCACTGACTCCCGGTTGGGTGGGCTTGTGCATGTTCTTGACCCTGTGGGTCTCTCCAACGAGCTCTCCTGTGAGTCCGGGAGTTTCTCCCACCGCTGCCGCCTCAACCCCCACTGGAGCTTCCAATCAAAGGCTTTGAGGCTTTATTTCCCAGCGCTGGAACTCTGGGTTGCGGGGTCTGTCTCGCTCCCCAGTTGTTCCTCCCGGTTTATCCGCATGAGGGTGTGGGACTGCTCAGCCCACCGCCGCACCTTGCCCCAATCCACACCCCACTGTGCGAGTCCTCTCCGCCCAGCTCCCTGTCTCCACCACTCCTACTGGTCTGGATGAATGTTTCTTCTTTAATTGCTTGGTTGTCGGACTTCCATACAGTTCGATTTTCTGTCTGTTCTGGTTGTTTTTTTGTTTTAAAATTTGTTGTTGTCCTTCTTTTGGTTGCGCGAGGAGGCACAGTGTGTCTACCTGTGCCTCCATCTTGCCTTGGCCCATTTCATGATGGGTGATTTACAGGCACACCTGCCCACACCAAGCTGAGTGTTTTGACCAAAAATGGCATGACCTCTGTGCTCCACCCTCCCTAAGTCACCCTATCTCACCCCGAGCGACATTTTCTTGCTTCCTCAGAAGAGAAAGTCCTCAAAAGGAAACATTTTGCCAATGAAGAAAAGGTGAAACAAAAAAATGGCAGAAGCACTAAAAGGCAGCAAAATCAATGAGTTCAAAAACTGTTCAGAGCAGCAGAAAAAACAGCTTGGTAGATGTATTGCATCAAATGGAGAGTACTTTGAAAGTGACTGAAGTTTAAACATATAAGAATAAATACACAATTTTTTATAAATAAATTCCAGGTTTTTTTGGGTCCCCCGCCCTCATATGTATTCTACTGTTGTTGAATAAAATGTTCTGTATACATCTCTTAGCTATATTTGGTCCATGGCACAGGTGGCAAACACAAGGCCCGTGGGCTGAATCCAGCCCTCCACCTTGTTTTTGGCCCACCACCTTGTTTTATCCAGCCCGGCACCTTGTTTCTACCTACCAGCAGCACTGAGCTCCTTGCCCCTAGTTAAGGAATAGTCACATTTATACAGCCCTAAAATTACATTCAGCCCTTTGAAGGCAACCGCGAGGCTGATATGGCCCCTGGTGAAAATGAATTTGACACCCCTGGATAGTGTTGTTCAATTCCACTGCTTCCTTATTGATTCTCTGTCAGGATGTATTAAAGTTTCCAACTATTATTGTATTTTTATTTCTTTTTTTAGTTATGTTGATATAACTTTTACGTCTTCTTGATAGATTGACCTCTTTATCATTATATAACGACCTTCTTTGCCTCTTTTGACCATGTTTAGCTTAAAGTTTACTTTGTCTGATATAAGTGTAGCTATCCCTGCTTTCTTTTAGTTATTTGGTTGAAAATATTTTTTTTTATTCTGTCACTCTCAATCTGTGTGTGTGTGTGTTTTTGTTGTTTGTTTGTTTGGTTTTTTTGTCTTTATTTAGAGAGGGGAGAAGGGAGGGAGAAGGAGAGGGAGAGAAGGAAGCATCAATGTGTGGTTGCCTCTCTCACATCCCCCACTGGGGACGTGGCCCGCAACCCAGGCATGTGCCCTGACTGGGAATTGAACTGGCAACCCTTTGGTTTGCAAGCTGGTACTCAGTTCACTGAGCCACACCAACCAGGGCTATTTGGTTCTTTTCTAGTAGTTTTTATTTCCTTGTTGATTTTATTTTGTTCATGCATTGTTTCCTAATATTTTTTAGTTGTCTGTGTGTTCTTGTAGTTCACTAAACATATCTAAGAGAATCATTCTTCATTCTTTTCAGACACTTCAGAGATCTTGTTTGTTGAGGGTCAGTTATTGGAACTTGATTAGTTTCCTTTGGTGGTGTCGTGTTTACCTGGTTGTTCATAATTCTTTATTCCTTGCTTTGATACCTACACAGTCATAGAGTGAATGACCTCCTCTCTCTGACTTCATTGTTCACTTCAGGAGAGACAGTCCTTCACCACTCAGCTCAGCTTGATGGTTATCCTTTCATAGGCAGTCTCAGTTTGGCCAAGGCCACTTCCCAAACTCTGAGTTCAGGGGTTTCTCTTATCTGAGAACTGTTAAACAAAACTACTGGCTTGGTTCTCCGTCCATGCACAGTTGTACAGTGGGCTCCAGAGTGCCCATTCTCTCTGGTCAGTCTTCCCAGTTGGTCAGAACTAGGTACAATTCTCAGCAGTTGGGTGGGGCTATGTTGATTCCTTGCTCAGGCAGGACCATAGAATAGGCTTCACATCCTTTACAGCTTGATTGCTTGGAACCCAAATTCAGCAGAGCTGATCATCAAGCTCCTTGGCCAGATTGGGTCGACCAGCTTGGCTCTGCAGATGGACTGAGCCACTGGCTGGGCTCTCTGCTGAAGGGCCATTATAAGTGGAGCTGTAGGATGGGCTACACAGCTTCCCAAGTATTTTTGTTAGGTCCTCTGATCAAGTGAGACTGGAGACTATATTCAGTCCTATGTAGTCCTTTGAAATTGCTTCCAAGCCCAGGCAGGACCATAGAACAGTCTATAACTGGTATGGCTTGTTGGTTGGGGACCAGAATCAAGCAGAATTGTTCCTTGAGCTCCCTGGCCACTGGCTAGGGTCTCAACTTAGGTGTTGTTGAAAGGAGTAGTGCAATCTGCAAAGAACCAAGTATTGTTGCTACAAGCCCCACTCCCTTCTGCATCCCAGTCTGATCTCCATTGGTCAAGCCCCACAGATCAGCCCCCACACATACCCCTAAAGTCCCCAAGTAGGCCTTCCAGGAAGCAACCCACAACATTGGGGGAACTGGATGTCCATCTTGGGTTTTCTCTTTTCCACTGGAGAAACCCTAGGCCTCCAGGGTCCTCAGTGCAGGGCTATGCTGGCCTGGTTGAAGGGTAGTGAGATCAGAGTTTAGCCCTTCCTCTTACCTTTCTGATGTGGTCCTTTTTGGTCTCTGTGATTTGGGGTAGGGGAGGTTCAGACTTGCCCCATGTTGTTGGGTGTTCAAAACGGTGTCTTACATATGGTTGGTTGCTAATGGGTCTTGTGCAGGGCACTGAAGTCGGAATGGCATATGTTGCCATCGTGATTGTGCCACTCCCTGAAAGACACCATTTAGGAACAGAAGGGACAGGGAGAAAATATTCACAGTAGATGTATTTGACCAAGGACATGTGTATGGAATACATAAAGAACTCTTACTTTTACAATTTAAATAAGACAAACATCCCCGTTTTAAAACTTTGAACAAACACTTTACAAAAGGAAGTATCTAATAGGACAATAAAAAATGAAAAGGTATTAATTAGTCCTTTGGGAAATGCAAATTTGAGCTAAAATGTATTTATGGGAAAGTATATATTATATAGGAGTAATCTGTGTCATTTCTAAATCACTTATTTTAGCTTTCTCTAATAAAATCCTATTTGGAATCATTTTACATAGTTAGTGACTTTGAAAGTTTTACTTCTATAGGTACTTTTCCCTGTTTTAATTTTGCTTGCTATGCTTGTTGTGGATCAGAGTACAAAAGAGTAGTCCCAGATATAAGTGTACATAAAAGTGCAAATGTCTGGGTTCCACACCAGACGTTAGGCATCAGATCGGAGGTGGGTCCCTGGAATCTACACTTCTAACATTTTAGATGATTAAGATATAGGTAGACCACTAACCATTCTTTAAGAAATACTGGACCAAAGAGTACCTTTTACTTAGGTGGTAACTGCCCCTGGGAAAACATTTTAAATTTCTTAGCTGAAACACTCCCAAAGCTCCAAGAAGCCCTTGTGTGCCTCACTTGGGAGCTGACTGCCTCGCTCCGACCCGGCAGTTCTCCTGCAGCATAGACCGTGTCTTGTGTCTCTCCAGTCATTCCCCAGCTTGTCACAAGCGAGGCTTCATTCATCTCTTTATCCCCAAATAAATAGTAAAAATTTTAGTGCAAATAAAAACACTTTATTGAGACTTTCAAAACAAATATGATCATTGCAGAAGGCATAAAATCATACATTATACTATTACAGTGTCTCAGATTCTATTTCTTTGAAATTACCTAAGGTACCATTCATATTGCTTCTTCCCTAGTTTATTTTTCAGTGTTACGGGTTTGGAAGCATTTGTTCTCTGTTAATAAAGTGCCATGCCCTTTCTAAATAAATGCACTAGTAACCCTTTTGATCAGTGTGGCTACATGACGTTTATGTTATTGGAGTTCTGGTTTTGTTAAAATAAGATTGTACCCCTTATACCTATGCCAACTGTGTTGTACCCACTCAAATGTACAGATCTGCTATTGCTTTGAAAATACGCATTTATTTATGGAGGGGATAATCTTTCATATATTGGTCCCTCAATCTCACATTATGTGAGTGCTCTATACAGTCATGATAATAATTGCTCTACGCTGCTTCTGTGGAGCATTTTATGGACAGTCTCAGCCCACACAGACAAAAAAGACAAAGTTTAAGGATTTGAAAGAAAGAAATAGAATTGTTTTACTTGCAGATGATTTTTTTTACAGAGATAATCCAAGACAGTAATTATTTTGGCAGTCCATATAGTGATGGGAAGGTCTAAGAGAATCTGTATACAAAGTATTACAATTAACTCACCAAGTAACTGGGTGTAAGATCAGTATACAATAATCAATAATTTTTTCATATAAAGCAATAACCCTGTATATCCAGCTGCCTACTTGACCTCTCCATCTAGATAATACATCTCAGATTCAAATGTCTAAAAATACTCTTGAATATCTAGCCATCTTCCCTTCCCCACTTTCAACCCACCCCTCCCATGTCATGACTGTGAGTCCAGTTTCTCAGGCCAAAATCTTAGAATCAAGTCATCTTTGATTCTTCCCTTCTTTCTCTCTCACTCCACAATCATCCTGTCAGTATAACCTGTTGTCCCTAGCTTCCAAATATAGGATGAGGAAGAAGTAGGCTTACAGTTCTGAGTACGTGAAACAAGAGTTTATTCTTGTATTACTATTTATTCATTATTATTTTCCATACAAACAGCTGTAACCCTACTTCTGCCCCATCCTGTATTCATAAAAAAAAGCCACTTTGTACCACCCTCCCTTGCAGTCCCGTAGACCGTGGCTGTCATTCCCTCTTGTCTGGACTGTTGCACCACTTCTCTTCTTCCACTTGTGGGTTGTTACGGTCTCTTCTTCACAGAGCAGCCAGCATTAACCTTTCCACCCGTACAAGATCAGGTTGCTTCTTGCTCTAAACACTGTTAAGGCTTTTTGTCACATTTAGGATAATATCAAGACCCCTACTAGAAGACCTGAGCCCAGCTCCTACCTCCTTCTCCTTCCCTGCCTCCACATCAGCCTCCCTTTCCTCAGCGTCCTGAGTACATCCTACTTCCTTCCCCCAGATCTCCCCTCTTAGGTCTCAGCTCTAGTGTCCCTCCTCAGAGGGCTTTTTCTGTTCCTGCTGTGTGTGGTTTGTCTTTGTGTGTTACACATCACTGCCTGATAGGTTCCGCTTTGTTGTCCCAACTGGAATGTTAGTGCCATGAAAGCAGGCTCTTTGATTTTGTTCCCATAACCCCAGCACTAGACAGCCCATGGGATTCAGTGTATTTGTGTTGAATTTACAGGGTGTGCACTTTTTTTTACCTTGTCTGGCCACTTTAGATATTTCCATTTGTAACTTGGGGAGTAGACTCTCAGTTCTTTGAGAGAGAAAAACTGTATCTTAATCTCCTTTGTATATCTAACAAGTCAGTGTTTATATATAAATTATCAAGTTATACACATTTACACATTATACTTTCCCCTTTGATTAGATTAAGATTTTATGTAAGTTTGGGTTCTACACCAATAAAACTGATGAATTGATCAGTATCTCTTGTTTCAAAGGAGCCAGAGTGTCCTTGTTATATCATGTCTAAGGAGGGCAGAAATCAAGAGTAGATTCTGTACCTCTTGCTGCATTTAGCAGCTGTCTTGTGAGGAATTACACCTTATTTGTCCCAGTGCTTTAGTAAAGTATAATCCTACGTTTGGGGTCCCCTTCTTGTTTGTGTGTGTCATCTTCTCTGTTCACCATGTGTAGAGGGATTACCAAGCAGCGCAGATTCCTCTTAATCGATAGGACTAAAAACTCCTTTAGACCTTATTACTTTTAGCTCAATCACTCCATTCCTCAGACTATGCAATCTTTATAGAATTGAGGTAAAAAGCTAAATTTCTAACATATTTTGTATATTCTTGTCTTTTTCTAATGTATTTCCTTTATTTCTTGAATAAAATTACTGTATCATTTGAAGTTTGTGTTCTTGTTGAATTATGGTAATGATGGAAATAGTCTCTTCACAGAATGGATTTTGTTCTTACATCACTCCTTAAAATGCAACAGAAAGATAAACATAGACTATTTAGAAATTTTAGTGGCTGACAATTTCTGGTTTTCTTGGTGTATAAACAGGTAAGTGTAGATGTATGGGCTCCCACTGCCCTAAGTTATTTATATTTAACATCACTGTTATGTCATGGTGATGTCTATGAGTTTTGCTCTTTCAAAACCTGTCCTAACCCTGACTGGTATAGCTCAGTGGGTTGGGTGTCATTCAGAAAACCAAAAGGTCGCCGGTTCAATTCCTGGTCAAGGCACATGCCTGGTTTGCTGGGCCAGGTCCCCAGTTGGGGACATGCCAGAGGCAACCTATTGATGTTTCTGTCTCGTATTGATGTTTTTCTCCCTTTCTTTCTCCCTCCCTTACCCTTTCTCTAAAAATGAATAAAATCTTTTAAGAAACCTGTTCTAGTGGGAAGTTCTAGTATCAAGAGGGACAGTTAGAAATACTCAAATATTAGGCCAAGCTATCAGAGATCAGTGTGTTCCAGACTCTTGAGATTAAAAAGGTATTTCAATTGTTGGAAATTTTTATCCCAAAATTCATTTTAGTTTAGTTCCGTTGCCTCTCTAGTTATAATCTGATCAGAGTTATTATCTCTAGTATATTGTCTGCCAAGCATGTTTATCTGTTTATTGTTCATTGTACATGTATTAAAAATCCAGGTAAGCCTATTAAGGTATATTATTGTCAATTATATCAACCAAATAAATTTCAACATTCAGTCTGCCCGAGAAGTTTCTGATTTTGTATTAGGGAAAATACTCCTGTTTTGTTGGGGTTTTTTGTTGTTTTTTTTTTTCATTTTGTTAAAACACAGAACACTTAATTGCTTTTTTCTAATAAAGAAAGTAATGCACATTTCTAATAGAACATTAGTCTCTACTTTTCTTAAAGGTACATTCTCATCACAAAATTTAAGTTCTTGACTTTGGTTTGGAGAAATGTGTTTTTTGAGGAATTGCTTCTTATACTATTTTCTTTTTACTTACAGTATATCTCTGTACCGGGGTAACTGTAGACCTATACGATTTGAACCACCTATGCTGGATTTCCATGAACAGTAAGTTTGAAATGTCCAGACCATAGTTCTCCTCTAAAATATTGTATGTACTTTACTCGTGTGTTTGTCTTGCCTTTTGCCTGTGTTACTATCTGTTTGAGAAAGTTAATGTTGAAGTCATCAGGGAAACAAATGATGTTGAATGCAGTCTGCAAAGGGGAAGTGGTATTATGAACCTAACATACAATATTAACTTTTGAAGTTTGAAAATTACATATTTGAGTCTCTGTTTCTCTTACCTTCTGAAGAAGCATAAAATTTATAGGTTATCGTTTCTGATTAGCACTTCATTTCCATTTTTATTATTTAAATTTTTCCTGTGGATATAGAAGGATATATTATTTGTTTGTTTGATGCATTGCTTTTTTCTTCTTCTTAACCCCTATGTTGGAGGTGAAATGGCACAGTTAGACCTGTAGAGTCAGACCAGACCTTGGTCCAACAACCTCAATACTTAAGTTCTGGCTAAGAAATAATTCATAGCCAAGATTCAAACTTTAAGAAAAAGTTTATTTAAAAAGTTAAAGAGGTGGAAGAAGTGAGCTATAGAAGAAATGGGCTCAGGAAACAAGTGACAGAGGCAGAAGAAGGCCTCTTGGAGTAGAAGAAGGAGAGGCAAGGAAAACATACCTGGGGAAAGAGAATGGGGAACGGTGTGGGGGTGCTCCAAAGTACAAACTTTTATATATCATCAAATTAATAATATTATCACCAACCCAGAAGGGCAATCAAAAGCAAATCCCACAGAAAGACAGGGTTCAGCTACAGACATGCTTCCTCAAACTACACTTCTGGCTCACCGCCTACCTCTGGATATCAGGTTTTGCACATTGCAGATGTACTAAGGGGAAAACAAGTCTTCACCCATATTTGGTTCCAACCCAATTTAGCGGGTGGATAAAGAGCACATCTTGCATGATGTAACTACTAGAGTAATGCCCCTCTGATGAGTTAGAATAAATCAGAATAAAAACTGATGATCTCCATTCTAAAACTGTGACATGAGCAATACAAGGGTGTATGAATATATATGAGTGTGGGGATATGAGTTTCGATATACTATACCAAAATTTTTAGCCTAAAATAGTGAATATTTTTACTTTGAAAAATTTAGAAACCATTCTAGAGAGATTGTTTACAGAGTTATATCCAACTGTTTTTCATTTCATTGTTTGGTTTTGACAGAGTTTTATAAACTTCATGCATCCCTTGAGATAAAGAAGTTTTCAGGTATACAAAAATACCTGAATTGGAATTGGGAATTCCTTTTCCAAATTATCTGTCCCTCAACCCTTTAAATAGTGACCCACTCCTGAAATAGGAGACAATGAATTTTCATAAATCTATGTCATAAAAACCACATGGATGTAAACTGTTTCCTAAATTTAGAACTTTTGAATGTAGAAAATCAGAAGGGATGTGAATGAAAGAATTTGCCTAGCATTTTTAGAGCTAAGGTTCATTTTATGAAACTAATTGAAAGTAATTATGATTTCACTTACATGTGGAATCTAATGAACAAAATAAACTTAATGAAGTGGAGACAGACTCATGGATACAGAGAATACACTGACAGCTGTCAGAGGGGAGGGAGTTGAGGGCTGGGTGAGAAGGGTGAAGGGATTAAGCAAAGAAATAAGAAAAATTCATAAACACAGCAGCAATATGGTGATTGCCAGAGGGAAGGCGGAACAGAGGGAGGTAGAACAGGGTGAAGGGGAATAAATGGTGACAGAAGGAGACTTGACTTGAGGTGGGGAACAAGTATACAGATGATGTACACCTGAAACCCATGTCATTTAATTAACTAATGTCACACCAATAAATTCCTAAATAAAGTAGTTTAATTAATTAAATATTTCTAAAAGTAGTTTTAGAACAAACAAAATGAAGTTATACATTTTCACTGAAGAAAGTAAATTATCACTGGGTCACACTGCTGAATCAGTCAATCCTGGAGCTGCCCGCTTCAGGGTTTTTTTGTTAGGTGAGTTACTGGTCTTGCTTTCTTGATCACTTGTAGATTATATGGCATTGCTGACCTATTCCTTTCTCTGCCTCCACCCTTGTGAACCATGCTCCCTGTTTTCCTCCTGTGTCTAAGGCTCTTTGTTCTTAGTCCCTTTCAGGGTTCTGTTCCTCTGTCTATCCCCTAACTGTGGCTGCTTCTGTTGCCTCAGCCTTTTCAGCCAGCTCCACACTTTTTTACTAGGAGATATTTCACACCTTTGGCTTATACCTATGGTTTCCCACTCTGTACCCCCAATCCCCTCAACAACACTCACCTTGCATCCCCAACACCACCTTAACCTCAGTGTATCCTGCTCTTGCTTCTGTATTTCCAATCTCTGAATGGTGCCAGCAAGTCACCAAATTCTGAATCCTGAGGATTCCTGGGTTCCTCCCCTTCCCTCAAAGCACCCCACCCCCTTCCTCACCAAACCCATTACTAGAACCCTGTCAGTTTTTCATGCCTTCTCCTCTCTAACCTTTACTGCTGACCCTTCTCCTAACTCAGACCTTCGTCATTTCTTATCTAGACTGTGACAACATGCCTGCCATTTCCAATTTATGATCTATACTGTCAACAGAGAAATCTCTTTACTGTCGAAATCTTATCATGTTATTTCCTGCACTCCTGTCTCCCCCAAAATCCCTTAATGGTTTCCTAATGTCTTCAGGATAATGCTAAATGTCTTAACATCACATCTGTCCTTTACCTTTCTTATATGCCACCCCACCCTGAACTATACCTGTGAAGAACTATTGATACTTACACTGCTCTGAAACACCTGATCTTTCTAAGCTCTAGGTATGTTGTTATACATACTTTAAGAGTCTCCCATATAAAAATAATTTTTATGGAAGCTTTTATGTCATCAAAAAAATATAAAGAACAGATGATGAATGTACTGTTAACTCAAATTCAGTAGTGAACATTTTTGCCATATTTTACTTCATGTTTTTGTTGATTTTGAATCATTTAAAAGTGGCAGACATGATGACATTTCATTCCTATATTCTTTAGCACACATTTGCATTATAAAGACATGCTACATAATTGCAGTACCATTACTGGTATTGTAAGACAATTAACAGTAATTACAGAGTGCCTTTAATTCCTCTGTTGTAGTCAGTGTTTGCTTCTAAGGGATAGAAATCTCATTGAAACTAGTTGAAGCAAAAGTGAGTGTATATTGGAAGGAACACTGAGGACCATAATATATCTGCAGGAAGGTAAGAGATGCAACTGGAGCCTGTGGACAACCAGATCCCCGTTACCCGTGCCACCAGTACTCTTCTCTGTGTCTGTTATTTCTGCCTCTCTGCATTGGCTTATTCGCCCCACTGCCAGCATTTCTTTCCTATAGTGATAACAGGTTCACTGATTGCTCTCCAGACTCATACTCTGTAGCCTCCCTCCACCAGGGAAGAATAGTTTCTTTTTCTTTAGTTTGAAAAAATCACAGAGTAATGCAATAATCACCTTGGCTTAGACCAGATGTCTACCTCACCAGTCAGGCAAGGAGGGTATTTGGTAGTGGACCTGTCCTCAGGTATTTTTCTCTACGTTTCACTGGAAGAAGAAAAATCATACAGTGGGCAACTACTGCAGTTGAATTCAGTTACCGCCTCCCTGGCCTGTTGACTCCCTAATGTGCTGTATAGTGCTATAGGGGATAGCTATCATCTGTAAAGCAAGCCTTTCCCATCCTGCCCAGCAGAGGTAGAAACTGCCTTCTCGCTGCTTCCATGGGGTTGTGTTCACCCACAGAAGTGGATGAATCCCCACCCCAAATTTGGTCCAGATGTCAAGACTGATGATGTCACATGCACACACACCAAGAGGGTATGAAAAGGTTTATTATACTCACATAATGAAGCTTTCTGGAGAGAGCTGGGGCCAGAGGGAGGTTCTCCCAAGCAGATCTGAAAAACAGCTTGAGAGCAGAGAAAGGAAACTGACTTGGCTTCAGTTGTAGTTAGGGGTGAGGTTGGGGTGGGCTTGGCACGGTTTGAACTTCTGACTCAGTCCAAGAGGGAGAGTGTGCAGGCTTCTTTACTGGCTTGTGCAGGTGTATAGCATAAGGTGAAGGGATGTTTGGAGCTGAAACTGTCAGTAATCAAATGTTAAACATGGAGTTGACTCTTCATTATTAATGATGCCTTCTACTAACTTCTGTCGGTACACAGCTGTTGAGATAAATACACATTGTCTCTTTGTACTTCTGTCACATATTTCACATTTAAAACTTATATATGGTATATTAAATCCAACAAGATTGTCTGCTGATTTCTTTTGCTTTAGTTAAATTAGTTTTACATTTTTAAGTGTTTTTGCTGGGCTACATAATATTTGCTATACCTTTTCTTCTTGATCCAGCAATGTACTGATTTAATGCCCATGCTATAAATGTTTTATTTTCTTGATCTGTATAGCAGTAATTTTAGGACTTCAGAAGTGTCCTTAACAGAATACTTTCTAATATTTTCCCCAGAAGTTTTAAGTGGAATTATCATTGTTCAGTACATTGACTGAGGCACTGAAGTTTTGTCTAAGGTATTCTGTGAACTTTTTCCACTGCTTCATTTTTGCAAATCCAGAAGCCACTCTTAAAACTCCCTTTGCAGTATCTGGAAGAACTTCCAAGTTGGATGGAATTTAACACGCCAGGGTGCGTCCGATTGCCATTGCAGAGCCTCCAAAAGGGTTTCAGGCTCTTATGCAAGGAAGCAGCTCTAGCTCCCTGGCCACTTTCTAGACCCCACATACACTGGCTTCTCTCACTACCCTGATTGTCCCTGCTGCCCTCTAGAGCTTCCTTCAAAAATGGCTATCTTTGTTTTCATTCATTTTGTTCTAATTTATTCTTTAATTCTACCTCTTGTCCCCTTTTCCTCTCCCTTTCTTTTCTTTCCCTCTACCTCCCTTCCACCCCTTAACAATCGGCTGGAACAGTTTGGGCAAAACCACCTCTTCCCCTTCTCCTCCCCCTTTAGTTATTTACGCCAGTGCTGTTAAATACTTCCTTTTTTCATACATTTATTGCAGACTGTAGAAGATGCTTTGGGTGGAAACTTGGTTTACTGAGTTCTTTGGTTTATATAATAATTAAGAGCAGAAAATCTTGATTTCAAATCTAAAGCTTAAAATGGAGACTTAGTGGCTTAAAGAAAATGAAAATTGGGTAAACTTATAAAAATGGAGGTGTTTATTGCCAAGTAAATTCAGTTCATCAAAGGCATTTTTCCCTTACCACTTTGTGGTATTCCAGGAAAATCCGGTGGGCCCTCTTTTCTAATGGCACGTTTGGTGCCTTACAAGCTTTTCAATTTCTGACTGTTTACCAACAACCCAGCTTAACCCTCAATCTAAATGTGTTTTGAGAGAATGGTCAGGTTTTGTGGTAATTGAGTAGTACAAAGTAGTACATAATTGATTTGGTGCAACTTCCTGCCAGAAGCTCCTGTCTTGTAATGCATATGGAGGAAGGACAGAAGGCCGGGCCTTGGTCTTTGTCTCTTGTGAATTTACGAAGGGAGATGATCCCCACGGTGGAGCCCCAGTTCCATACATACGGAGGGCGGACCCCCTTCCCAAAAAAACCCAGAATTATCTTCTGAAGAGCAGGCCCCTTGTAGTACAGGCTTTTCCCGCTAGGTGAGTGTTCTAGGAACCCATCTGTATCAGTGTACCAACTGCTATTGTTGTGAGAGGCTGCATTTGACTTCAGTGAATTTTTTTTGAAGATTCTGAATGTGTTTGCCCATTTTACCATGGGTGATTTATGAGCTCACCTGCCCACACTGCATTGAGTATAGAGCAGTTTTTGACCAAAAACAGTATTATCCCTATGCTCCACCCTTTCTAATTTTTTTTGGTTTCCCCGATGAAAAAAGTCATCAAAGGGAAACGTTTTGCCAACGTGGAAGAGGTGAAACAAAAAATGACAGAAGCACTAAAAAGCATCAAAACTGATGAGTTCAAAAACTGTTTTGAGCAGTGGAAAAAACATCTCGATAAGTGTATTGCATCACATGAGTACTTTGAAGGTGACTGAAGTTTAAACATCCAAGGAATACACAATGTTTTATAAATAAATTCCCTTTTTTTTTATTCCCCCCTTATAGACCACTGAGTGTGTGATATCGATCCTTTGAGAGGAGACTGTTAGTATAGTGTGTTAGAACATGAACTAGAGCCAGATGGCTAGATTCAAATTTAGTTTCCATGTATGACTTTGGGCAAGTTAATTAAGTTTCCTGTGCCTCCATATCCCTATCTATAAAATGAAGAAGATAATAGCCCCTAGCTCATGAGGCAGGTATTCTCATATTTGCCAATTTCTCCTCCTAAGTTAAAGAGCAGGGAGCAATGGAATAGGGAAGAAGAGGACATGATTCAAATGAATAGGCAGAGTGGTATTACAGAAAGAACTTAAAGGGTCTGTCCATTTTGTTCCCTGCCTGCGTCCTTACTGCATTGTAAGCTTCGTCCAGGAGGAGACTTATTTCATTATATCCCAGGATCTGGCTCAGTGTGTGACTTATAATGGTCACTCAAATATTTGTTGAATGGTTAAATGCATTCTTCTGTATAAATTTAAATGTAAACCAATTTAATAAATAGTTTTATACATTTGAATATGTATTTGTCTAATAATTTTAATGTTTGATTTTTTAACAACTAGATTATCTTTGAAGCATTTGTGACAATTTTCCTTTTGTTTTTACAGGCCAGTTGGAATGCCAAAAATGGAAAAAGTTTACTTACATAATCCTAGTTCCGAAGAAACTATTACTTTAGTATCAATTTCTGCAACAACATCACATTTTCATGCATCATTTTTTCAAAATAGGGTAAGTCTCTCTCATGTCAGATTTCTCTTGAGTTTAAAATTGAAATGTCTAGAATTTTTTATGTGTAATTTTATTTTGCTGTAATTAAAATCTGTTTAAATGTTTCAAATTTGTTCTGGATTTCAGTTTACCCCATATCCTAAGAATTATCACTTCTGTTAAATACATGTTTTTCTCAACATGAAACAGCTTATCAAGGCAACTTTGAACCTTAAGCCCTCTGAAAAATGTAGTATTACTATGTTCAGTTGATTTTCTTTTCTAATAATAAGTAATTCCTCAGCATTGTGTTAGTTTTCTTTCGCTGCATAATAAATTCCCACAAACATGATAATGTAAAACAAAACCCACTTATTAGAACATAGTTCCCTAAGTCATAAGTCCGGTGGGTTCTTTGCTCAGGGTATCATAAGGCTGTACTTAACACATTGGTGGGTCTGAGTCCTTGACTGGAGACTTAGGGGGAAATTCAGTTTCATGCTCATTCAAGTTGTTGGCAGAATTCCATTCCTTGTGGCTGTAGAATTGAGGTCCCCGATCTTGTGCTAGCTGTTGGCCAGGGACCTCTCTTAGTTTCTTACAGCATCCACATTCCTTCTTCAAGCCAGCAACACTGTGTCATATCTCCCTCATACCTTCAGATATCTTTGGCTTCCTCAGCCACCAGTGGAGAAAATTCTGCTTTAATCATGTCGTTAGATCATGATAACCTGGATAGTCTCCTTTTTGATTAATCAGAGTCAATTGACATAACTTCACTTACATCTACAAAATCCCTTTTATCTTGTTTGTAAATAATCACAGGTATGGTGTCTCCTCATGTTGACAGTCTCAGAAATTAGGGCAAGAAGTTTGAGGGTTACTTGAGGGTTCTGCCTACCACAAGTATCCTTTATAATTTTACTTACAATCATTTTTGTAGATTGTATGCAAACTTGTTATTAAAAATATTTTTATCTGACAAAAAATCGGGTCTTTCTAAATTTTGAAATTGAGAGAATGCATTAAACCTTAATATATAGGCTTCCAAAATAATTAGCTAAATAGCAAATATTGGAGTGAAGTAAATGAGTGGATCTTAATTTCATCTTCCCAGCAATATGACTAAATAGCTAAGGAAGTTTTTTTAGCATATAAAAATTATATGTAATTTAGATTTTTACATTTCTCCTTTCTAAAACCCTGTTTCTTTACATGTCATAAGCTAACAATTTCTAGAGTAAAGATATGACATATAATACTGGCTTTTTAAATTTAAAAGTATTCTATAAACAAGGAATT
>VMDR010021919.1:0-16532 GCA_007922815.1 Macrotus californicus
TGATGAGAATAAGGCACCAAAAGACATTGAAAGTCAGAATGTAAAACAAGGTTATTAGTGGGCCTGCATGCAATTTATAACCATCTATCTCTGGAGAGGTAAAAATGGTCCCATTTCTCATTGTTGGCAATTCCTTCCAATGACCAATATGTCTATCAACATTTTCTTCTGGAAAATACAGTCAAAGTTGTAACAGAAATCACAGATGCAATCAAATTCATACTAATGGCTGAAATGCACCATATGTCTTCAGATACCTATGCACAATAGGGTGCAGGTTTAATGACTTTCTTATTGCGCCCCTGTTGTAATTAGGTATTAAAGGACATATGGTATGTTGCCGTTTTAACAGTGAATTTCCTTGTTTTTTTATTGTTTTCTATCAGAAGCTAAACAGTCTTTCAGGGTAGTATTAGTAGTGAGAATTAAACCACATGTTGATTTCATTTTTTAAGGATTGGAATCTCATCTTGATTAGCCTTATTAGCGTAGTGCCAAAGAAAACATCAAATCGAATCTATTTTCAGTTAATACGGAATAAAGCATGTTTGAATTAGTAAGAAATAAGTGAAAACTCTTTTATAAATGTAGACTTAGGATACTATATGTAGAGGTTTAAACACCAAATATTAGTGTATGTGTCTAGAAAGTCACCAAAGTGTGATGGTTTGGAAATTTTTCAACCTTCCTGCAAAATATTTATTTTCAAAACCATTTTTGAAAGTAAACAACTACCTTATAACAGATTTCTGCGTGGCTGGTAAAGAACCAATAAAATCTCAAACAAATACACTCAGAACAAAAATCAAACAGAAGCAAAAAGCCAACAGAATAAGAACATTGGAAGTTGTTAGTCATGATGCTCTAGCAGGGATATCAAACTCATTTTCACTGGGGGCCACATCAGCCTCACTGTTGCCTTGAAAGGGCCAAATGTAATTTTAGGACTGTATAATGTAACTACTCCTTAACTAGGGGCAAGGAGCTCGGCACTGCCGCCGGGTAGAAACAAGGTGCCGGGCCAGATAAAACAAGGTGGAGGGCCGGATTCTGCCAGCAGGCCTTGTGTTTGCCACCTGTGCTCTAGCTTATTCAAACACAAGCTGAAATTTTTCAAAGACTCAAAGACTATGATATATGCAAATTTAGTAAGTTTGATCAAAATCCAGATCAACTCTGACAATCATTTTTATCACCACACACACCAAAAACTGAGGAAGCAGAGATATGATGGCAAACTATAGCATATAGCTTACAAGGCCTTCCAACATACACCTTAAACTTAATTCAATGTATCCTCAGACTTTGGCGTATATATCAACCAAGTACTGAGCAGTTTTAAATTCAAATTGTCCTTAGCAGCTAGAAGGAATAGTACAGATTCTGAGGAAGGAAATTTCCACTGGACACTACAGCATCCCACTTGGGCTGAACTAGAGTTCTGCACTGCAGGTCAAAGAAAGGAAAAGATCTTATCACACCAGTTTCTATTCTTCAGTCATAGCATAGCGACACATGCCTGTCCCAGTCAGCATGAGGACACGTTACAAGATAACCAGCCAGGCTTCCAAATGAGCCATGAAGATTAATAAAAGACAATCTCCAGCGGATGCTGGCACCTCCCTGTCAAGCCAGCTAATGAGTACTGTGTTACTCTAAGAGTCAACTGTCACATTATCTCTGGGCTAATAAATGGATTCTAAGACAAATAACAATACACAACTAAAGTTCCGTCTGAAAAGGGCTTTTCATTTCCTGCAGACTGGTGCAGCCCCGAGAGGCTCTCTAGCTGTCGGCTCTATAGCATTGTCACTTTGTGTAGGAAGTATTCAACAAAGGCAGAGTCGATTTAGGGGGAAAAAAAATCTAGAATTGATTTTCCAAATTCAAGGTTTACAATTAATAGCAAACAAGTATTCATTTTAATTTATATATCCAAACAATTGATAATATTTAGAAAACAGTATGTCTAGCCTGAGTCTACCAAAAATATAAGGGACAAAGCTTGCTTTGGGGACATGGTCAGTTAATATTTGGGGAATTTTTAATTTAAATAAGAATCTATATCTTGTATTGATAAGTTTATTAGAAATTACCTTCACCCCAGAAATGAGCTCGCACTGCAGACTTGGTACGTACGTGTCTTTCCAGAGTCTGTGACAGAAGGAAGGCTACACGAGGAACTATAAATAGGACATCACGTTCGTAATTCCGTTTCTGCCTATCATAGTTTGGGCATTTTTTAACTTGTCCTGATTAGGAAAGTATGCTTCTATTACAATAATAAAAATAATTACCAAATAGTTATAAAAGATCAAATTTTGTCATGATAATGTGATAAACACAGTAAAGAGAGTAACATGAAAAGCACTTTCTCTAGTTTTCAATTATTGGAAACATAAGAGCTCCCAGGAAGGAAGGGAAAGAGAGGAGGCACAGGTAGGGAAGAGAGAAGAGGAAAGACAAGAAAATGCAGAAACCGTTCAGTGCTCTTGTGTACTCAGATACATTGCTTGAACCCATCTATGTTTCATTATGCTACTCCTGGTCAATCATTTATACAATAAACCCGAATTCTCCTAACATGAGCTCAGGTACGTTGCCAGGCAAGCAATAAAGAGGTTCATATACTCACTGATTCTCTGAGAATTTCCAAGTGGGATAATATGCAAAAGGATAACCAAAATAGGTTTTTAGTCTATCCAGCCCAATATTCTAAATTATAGAAGTAGCTTAGGACCTGCATTAGAAAGTGGCTATTCTTTGGTCCTCAGCTTCTGTCCGTTACTTTCATGTTGCAAACTGGACTCCACATACCTGAGAGATATCTCTTTATCCCATACAATACACATGAATACACGCTTCCCTCTGTACCGTAAGTACTAGCACATAGTAGCTGCCTAAGAAATATCGGTCTTCCTTCCAAGTTCTTTCTCCTTTTCCGCACTTTGCCTCCCTCTGCTCTGGAATCAACTTTCAGACTTTAGTTGTCCAGAAGATGAAAGTCATTTTTCTAAAGGTGTTCACTCTATAGCTCTCCCTACCACCCCCTGTTCCACCAAAAATAATGCCAGACCAGGTGTTTGCAGAGATTTTTCATCATTCATTTCCATTCCGGTACTGGAATCATTACCACAAAATCAGATTTGGTTTATTAAGCAAATCAGATATTGAAAATGTTAGCTACTAATATCACCATAACTACATTATTGTTGTTATTGCCAAGAAATTGGCTTATTTTATTCTCTGTTTACATCACCCCTGGAAGAATGAGCTCCCTGGGTTTATTTCCTTCCCTTTGGAATAGTGCTTTTTCTTTATTTGTTCTTTGTATTTCCCCCAGACTATGTAGAGAAAAAGTTCTAAACCTTGGAAGGTTAGGTGGCTGCTTCTAAATTTACATCTTTAAAGGCTGCTTTCTCATTCTTATTCATCCTTACCTTATCATCCTTCTATAATTCTGGAGATCTTTAATATTCATTATTACTAATAACTGTATGTGGGTGGGAGTCATAATCTTCAAAGATTTCCATGCAGAATCAAATCATTTCTTAGGTTCTTACAGCAAACTTGCGAGGCAGGTATTATGGTTATGTGCATGAGAATTAAATATCACAAGCGTTATACAGACAGAATGTAGTGGGTCGACCGAAATGCAGGTCTCTGACCTCCGGGTCACTCCCCTTGCAGCTCAGGGGGTGTCCGCATCCAGAGCCCTGTCCATCCCACCTGTAGAGGAAAGAGCTTTCACCAGTGCCAGGCTCTAGAATAGTGGGTCTTCTAGACCTGCCTTCAGACGGCTTTTCTCTGCCCCCTACCCACATACAGCATCAATCATTTTGACTCTCCTATCAAAGTTTGCTCCATAATGCAGCTTTTCTGGTATACTACATTGCTGTTGTAGACACTTGATAGTTTTACTCACACAAAGAGGACAGGAGAAAGGAGAAGTTAGGAGAGGGTACCAAAAGATGGGGAGAGAAATTGCTCCCAACAGACTTTACAACTGTATGAATGCACCCTATTCTCATCCCTTATCATACCACTATAGCAAAGGACACAGGCAGAGGTCAGAGGTAAGTCCTTCAAATATCACACCTACTGAGAACACTTCAGCCAACATTCCACAGAAGAGTGTGGCTGAATCCTTCACAGATTCCTCCCATGTAATACATAGAACAGCAATAAAAACAAAGGTTAAGATCCATGTGCCAGGCACTCTCCACGCATTATTTTATTTAATCCTCACTGAAACTTAAAGCTAAGTATTATGAGTCTGATCTTATAGATGCAAAAACTGAAGCTTTGCAAGTTAAATATCTAAGGTCACACCCTGAGTTGGGATTCAAACTTAAGCTCTCAGAACTCTCCCTTCTCACCAGAACTATATTCTGCCACCAGAATGAAACCTCCACTTGGGCATGTCCCTCTTTGGGTGTTTCCTGAGGAATTATGATCAATATTTGATGATCTCCCATTTACAAAGCGGCTGTCCCCAGCATCCCCAGACAACCATCCTCATCTCATCCAACCCTCTGTTTAGGGGGTTGTAGAAACACCATGGAGCAGCAGTTACATAATTTCAACAACCGGCTGAAGAAGAGGCTCTGCTCCAATGAATCACTTGTGGGCACAAACTGGGAGAACCATCTAGGAAAAGATTTTCTCTCTTCCACCCCATTCTAAGGAATGCACTGTTGTGTGTTCCCGGCCTGAATGGAAGATTTGCAGTAAATGGCACGTGTCAGGAACACTCGCGGGCTCTTCGTCGGGATGCAGGACTCCAAGGGGCTGAGCCAAAAGCCTGAATTAATTGGCGATGAACCTGCTCATTCTCACTAAGCAGGCTCTTGTGGGCGATGTCAGAAAAACACACTGTCTTTGTTGGATCCTCTTTGTGTGAGGATGGGATGCTTTTCCAGCCGTGTCCATTTCATGCCAGCTTTGTGGGCCTGGAACTTTTTAAAAATTCACTTAAAAAAAAATAAAAAGCATGTCTAAGAATAATAAATGAGAAATTTATATCTTCAAGATATGTAGATTTGAGATTTGTTTGGGGGGAAAAAAAACGCACAAGCTCTACTGAGCATCTGTAATGATGATATATCTACACATTATATGGCCGGCTATCTTTAGTTTGTTTTTATATCCTGTGGAGTGTGGCATCTGTGCAAAAATTATGAACTGACTCATATACATGAGGTGCTTATTCAGAGTTTGAAAAATGGGCCTATTCTTCTGCAGTCCAATTATGTATGAAGAAATTGGAAAGAAACTTTAAAATTTTGGAATCTTTTTCTTAAATTATTTGCATATTACTGTAGTCCGCCTGATCAAGCAGCAACTATCTGTGACAAGGGCGAAGGTTTTGCTAAGTGGGTTAATTATATTTATTTTCATGGCCACCAGATCCTCATTTGCTCTTTATAAATTACTCAGGGCATGGGGCTAATCTCTGTGATCGCTCTCAATCTAGACATAACAACTCAACCTTTCGTTTGGAGTGGATCTTTTCTATTACAACCCTTTTATGAACCACCTGTAAAAGGAAGGAAGGCTATATCCATGTGGAAATACAGATATATGCATGTAAAATTTATAACTATTCCCTAATCACTCAGACGTGTAGGCAAAGCATCACTTATGATTACTACACAGATACTATTATACAAAGAAGTACATTTATATGGGAAACTAAAGAAAGCTTTTATTATCAGAATAAATGTTCACTGATCCTTAACTCTAACTATCCTATTAATACAACAATAAGGAGGTTCATTCATCTTGGTCAGTCCATACTTAAGCCCCCTTTAGTGTGTCTTCAGTCAACTAAGAGAAATTAGATGGTTCTCCCACTTTGCTAACCTGGCATGAAATTCTTTCTCCCTCCCCTTTCTGGATTTTCCCTCTACTCCTAAATAAGTTTTTCATTAGAATTCCAGTATTGCAATGGAAAGTTAATTGTGTCTATAGTTTTAAATCTTTGCAAATAGCTATTCATTCCCATTGTTTTGACATCAATCGTGGTGAAGGGCAGAGGTTTAGGGTGGGGGTGCAGGGTATAGAATGCATACTTTTTAGGAATAACTGACTTTCATCTTCTAGGCAATTCATGTTTGAATGCTGAGCTCAGGGTAGGGGGAGTGAGAGAGGGAAAGTAAAAACCAGTAGACAGGATGGGAGGAAGAAAACTAATTTTCCTTGAGCATCTATTATGTGCCAGGCACCATATACAGCACATTAATGCATATTATCATAAGGAATAGTTTCTTTCCAATTTCTCGGGTTTTAGGAGTTTACTCTGTAACATGAAAGTTAAACAGCTGGAAACTTATAAGCCTGGAGTCAACTTTCCCTTTGGCTTTAGGGATTATTGTGTGTAAGACTAGACACACACATTTCATAGACCGACACTGCATCTTCCCAGACCTCAAAGTTTCTGTAGGGGCCAGACCTGCAGGAGATATGTGCTCTAGCATCCCAATGAGCTGGGAAAGCTTTACAAATGAAACTAACTTCTCTACCGTGTTAAAGGGATTATTCAGAAGCATGCTCATCCACAAACTGTAACCCCTTCACACGTCCTTTTACCAGTGTGGTTTTGTTTTTATATTCTCCACACTCCCTTTTTAAAGCTATGGAGGGGGTCACCCATTGATTCAGCATTGGGTACTATCATACCAGTTCACAGTCTAGCAAGGGTTAGTGGGAGATGACCAATTCCTCTGGAATATGAGATGTGGGCCTGAAAGATGAACGCGGAATCCAGTCCAGCAGGAAGGGTTGGTGGGAGGAAAGGAACTCTCCACCGAAAGGCAGTGTGTTGGTATGCGGGGACGAAGGGGCAGGTTGATACGTGATTAATATTGGCTAGCTGTCTGCATTTTGCTGAAGTAGTGTGTGGAACAATTGTGTGAAAACACATGTCAATTGATGTTTTTATATATTCTATTGGCTGTTTTGACTTTGAAAATGCCATAGTCATGCAAATTCCATCTCTCCCACCAAAAAGGAAAAGTTGTTTCTTGCTTCAAAAAGCACTAAGCTTTTATGGAATGTCTGATGAAAAATCAGTAAAATCAGCCATGAGAGGAACATGAATATGATTTCTGTACGCTGGAGAATCCCTGAGAGCAAGATTGCCCAGGAGCCGGCGCTCATGGGTGGTGAGGCAACCCTCTACTCTTGCTGCTCTCCTTTCCTTCTGTAAACAGCTTGTCATTAAAAAAAATTTTTTTTCAGGTCACTAAAAATGAGAAAAAAGCAATCCACAGAGGCAAGGCCCCTTTCATATTTTGCAAGGCTGACATCATCATTGTTAATAAGGCATTTATTGGGGGCCCACCGAGCACTGTAACATTCCAGCTCCCCACTCCCGCTCCCCACCACGGTCCCCGCTGGATGCCAGCCTCGCCACGCACAGCCAAGCGTCTGCGAGGAAGCCCTCCTGCTTTACTGTTCATTAACTTTAGGTCTAGATTCCCTCCACATACAACTTAAAATACAAACTGCACTTTGAACACAAGGTCTTTGAACATTCCTCACTAATTGTTTAAATGATGTGTGGACTTTGTCTCTAGCAGTTGGTTTTACTTTAACCTTTGGACAAATTGAAAACTTTTTTTTTTCTGTAAACCTCCATTCCTCTTAATTTTGTAGTCTTAATGTTATACCACGGGGACGGTTTAATAAGCAGTCTGCAGGTAGAAAAGAAAGACCTGATGACCCAGTACTCTCTGTTTTCCCCAATGATTAGACGTGGAAATTAGTCAAAAAAAAAAAGAAAACTGGATTATGATTGGTTACATATATAGAGAAACAACTCCCTGAAGTCGTTAAGGGAGCAATAATGAGAGAAAGTTGTTGCTCAGATTGATTTTAGGCGGAAGCCAGTTTCATTTCCCTAAAAAATCTTTTGTATATTTATTTAGTAATTGGTCGTGAAATAGTGCTTCAGACAGGCGTTTTAGAAAGCATACCTCCTGTTTAATAAATCTGAGACTTTGATAATTATTAATGTACAAACGCCAGCAGAGAGATGCTTTATTCCCTATGTCATGGTGCAGCTATTAATGATACTCAAAGGAGTGAAAATTACCATTGCGGAAGTGTCCAAAGCAGTAAACTGGTAAACAAGCCTGCAGTTAGGGCCATGGATGATGTGAATCAACAAGGGTGAAAAGATTTGGTTACTCTGTGTATTAGTGTTAATAGGAATAGATTATAGAGGGATATTTGTGATGTGACCTTCTGTGCACTAATTGAAATAGTATACGGAGTCAGCATTGGCGTAATCAAGTTAAACACGGAATCATAAATCATCATGAAGAGTGCTGTCACAACTTGCCGTTAATGCCCTAGACTGCTGGGCAGCCTGGAGAAAATATCTGCTATGCCGATCTTTAGGTTAATAGGAACAGAAATGGCATTTAAAGACTATTTGGATCAAATCTGCTCTGAGGTTGAAAGTGTTCCTCTGTTAATTTACTGGTAATTTGAAGTGATGTAGTTAGGGTTAGAAGGGGCGCAGCTGAGCCCCTTATAGGAAAACAAAGGGCTGTGGGAGTTTCTTCTAATATTTATTTAATTGCTTTCGGGTACAATGCTAATCAGTTTCAATATACATGTGTAGTTTCCTTTGTTTCTCAGATATAAAAGAGCTGGCAAGGTGATCAAATGTCTATCGTTAGCTATACAGCTGAAGGTGATGCATTGGACAAAAACACTTCAGCATCCTTGTATTTGTCACACAGAGAGGTTTTATTGTGTGTCCATGGAAATATTTCTGACAAGTTAAACTATGATGTGTCCTGAGAAAGAATAAGAATTTACTAGCAATATTTTTCTTAGGAACATTTTCTATTGATTGAATAGAATCAAACTAACAGGCTTAAGAAAAAGCACAGAGGAATTTGTTAAGAAATGATATATACTGTTGCCAATAATGCCTCGCGTCTCAATGCAGAGAAAGGTTGTGCTAATTTAATCAGTTACTCCTCAGATCATGGGGACAATAAGATGTATGATGGTGAGAGGTAAAGGGCTTGTTTATTATAATTTGCTTCAAATGCTATAAATTAATATAAATTCCCGCAGGCAACTGATAATAGAATCTTTTCAAAAGTACCGTATTTTGCTTCAAATCCGGAAACACCTCAAGTCTATCTGACTTTAAATAATGTATTTAAAACTTAATAGGCAAGTCAGGTGCATAAAAGTAGAGCTGTTTGGTAAATAATCCTAAAGGGAAATTTCTTCCTAATTGTCTTTCACGTACATAGGAAAAGAATGGAAGAGTTACTTACCTGTAACTTACCTGACATTTTTAAGTCATTACTGAATCTCAAAAGATCTTACAATTTGCCTGAGGTAGAAAGATGGATATAGAAAATCTGGGATCATTTTGAAGTTTAGATATGTTAGGTTCTTCCTCTTAGATTTGAGGGTTTTCCAATCCTGTAAGTTACTCAAGTGCTATTTTCAGGCTTTTGACTCCAGCAAGTTGCAGAGCCCAGGTAGCTTGGTCTCAGCCCCAATTCGGTTTGTGAATAAGGCAGCTGAGGTTACACAGTGAAGCAGCTTGTCTAAGGCCCACAAGTAGCTGC
Source organism: Macrotus californicus (assembly GCA_007922815.1). Taxonomy (NCBI): domain Eukaryota; kingdom Metazoa; phylum Chordata; class Mammalia; order Chiroptera; family Phyllostomidae; genus Macrotus; species Macrotus californicus. The sequence goes on from VMDR010021919.1 coordinate 9,606, forward strand.
ATTTGGCGGCATTTAATGAGGACTAGTCAACATGGGTGTCCCTAAAACAGAACCCTGAAAATTCTCACTTCAGAGTCATTCAAGAAAAGTATATTGTCTTTTCAATGATACTTTGCTTTCACATGCAATACTTTTTTAAAAAACTTCTCTGACTTTGCCAATGCTCTGAAAATTTCAGTTCATACTCTTAATAGCCGAGCAATTGCTGCCGCTTAAGAGTACGATGTATATTTTCATACAGCTAACAAGGATCAGAAGTGATATCTACAGTGAAACCACTACAATGTTGGCTAACAAATTCTGTTCACCACCTTTAAGAAATGGAGGTTATGTTTCAGGAAAATTACTTTAAAGGATGTTGAAAACAGTTTTGGTCATGGCATGTAAGTGGGGTGTTAGTCATGGTACCATAGGCTGATGAGCTCTTTGCATTAATTTTTCTAACAATAAAATAAATGAGTTGTCATAATGCAGAGAATTGTTTGCCCTCTGACTAGGAAGCTGGTTCCGCATCAGTCGAGTAGGGCAAAGAGAGGAAGGACTCTTTACCCCTTGGGGGGCAGGACTGTATTTCCCACCCTTTCTTCCTGTATCACCAGACATACAAACATGAATTAAACATCATTGCTGATGTTGGTAAACACCCAATTTAATAGGGACATATCCCTAGAGTCACGGAGCTAGATGTGACCTTCAAGAGCTCTTAGTGGATTAGTGGCAGGGGCAGGGCTTGAAGCCACATCCCCAGACTTCTAATCCTATGGCCCGGATTCTCCACCACTGGGCTGTGCTGTGACTCAGAGACAGCGCCCCCTGCTCCGATCCACGGCTCTGGGATCCAGCGGGAACAGGAGAGGAGGAATGGCAGAGACAGTCTCCATCACATATTTGGGGACTCTACAAACCTACACAAAAGCGTCAGCACTAGCTGTAGTCAGCCCATCACACAATCACCCTTTCACAATAGAATGGAGTGCCCTAGGCAGAAAATCTGAAAGGGTAGGCTGTGGAAAAATCGGGGGAAACACTTTGGAAGGTTGATGATTATCTAACCACTATGTTCTGCACCTAAAACTGGTACAAAATAATACTGAAAATTGTAATTGAAAAATAAAATTTAAAAAGTAAGATAAAAATTTTTAAAGAAACATGAAACCTTCCTCTCATGGCAAGTAATACCTTGGTGTTTCTCATTTTTCGGAGACAGGTGACGCTTTGTGTGTAATACAATTAATATGTAAGACAGTAAAATATGTGTTTGTAAGTTGTAGTTTTTCTTATTTATTGCTTTCTGTTGTCTTCTGGAAACTGTATGCTGCCCTGGCTGGTGTAGTTCAGTGGACTGAGCACCAGCCTGCGCACCCAAATGTCACCGTTTCAATTCCCACTCAGGGCACATGCCTGGGTTGCAGGACAGGTCCCCTGTTGGGGGCATGCAAGAGGCAACCGATCGATGTATCTCTCCCATATCAATGTTTCTCTCCCTCTCTTTCTCCCTCCCTTCCCCTCTCTCTAAAAAAGTAAATAAATGAAATCCTTTTTTAAAACTATGCCATTTTTAATCTGGGGTTTTCTTCCTCATTAATGACCTAGAACAGTGCCTGGCACATAGTAAGTGCTGCATAAATATTTGCTAAATTTTAAAAGTTATCCAGGTTCACTACTTTGCACGTCTGCTCTGTGGTCATAGTTTTTAGTTTGTAAGATTTTTTTGTTCGTATTGTTTAAATGGCAGAGATTTTGGAAGTGTAACAGAAGTGTGAATAGCATTGATGTCTGAGGGGAGATGTTGAACTTCAGTGTAACAATTCCACATCTCACACTGATTTTAAAGTTTTTTCTCCCAAATGCCTGCTCACTACCTTGGGTTTATAGACCAACCTGCCATTGTGAGCAGAGCGACGTGTCTCCTCGACTTGAAGAGCCCCCTGAGCATAATATAGTCGGTGGGAGTGCAAGACAGAAAAAATACACACTGCTTTGCACACAGCCTGGGAAAATAAATCAGTGAGCCAACTTGGTCCTTGCATGTACAATTCATTGGTAAAAATGTCTAAAATGTCTCACCAGTGAGTGTAGGACAACTGCCTTTATTTTTCATTAACATCTGAATCGTAGCTACATCCCAGATCAATCCAATAGAGATTATTTGGGCTAAGTAAGCTACATATTTAAGATACATAAATATTATCATATCATTGGTTCTAAGGATATATTTATTGTCTTGAAAGTAAAGTCTATTCAGTTTTAAGGGTGATATGTAAAACTGAGAATAACGCCAACCAGCCAGATCCTTTGACAATTAGCTGAAAGATAATTGAAACATCAGTGCTTTAAGATTGTGAATGGAGATTAACATTTATTGAACTCCTACAAATATTTTGACCACTTCAGTTAGCATTTTCAAATATATTATCTCATCTAATCTTCCTGAGTGCTCATGGGATGAGGTCTGTTTTCTCCATTTACAGATGAATTCACTGAGGTCCCGAGACATGGTATAACTAACCCATGATCACAGCTATTGAATGGCACAGTCAAGATTTCATCCCGAATTTCTCTGCTCAAACACCAAGCCCCTGTTACTACATGATGCTTCTCTAACTGGGTCAATAACTATGTTTTTAAAAGGTATGTTCTTGAAAATAGATGTGTGTGTATTTATGTGTGTATATCCATACTGTTAGGTCAGTAAGTAAATGCTAGCAGAAATGCAAGGTTCAAATCTGGTGTCTATTGCCTACTTACTCCTTCTTTGCTCAGCACGAATAGATCTCACAGGTCCTTGCAAACATTTTCTTCTTAAAGTTCTTTCTTCTAACAAGAAGGGCTCTTGACATTTGGGGTTCAATGAGTTGATGGCTGGAATGAGGTAAGGTGGAGGAGCTTTGCTCTCTAGGTAGTCTTTTATCTGCTTTAGATTTTCTACTGCAATTAGACATTCAAAGGGATCACATATATCCAGAGATCCGCACAGTAATAAGAGGTAAAGGAAAAGAAGACTAGGAGCAATAAATACAAAAAGGACAGACATAAGACACAGCATGTTGGGGAATGTGTTCTTTCACAGTATGAAGTATCACCTTCCATTGTTATAAGCAGTGATTTTTAACCGGTGTGCCACATCACACTGGTGTGCCATGAGGATTTTTAGAACAGGCAATACCTGACTATTTAGTCAGGGGCATTGGCCTCTTTTCCCTTAGATTGTCAAATAAAAGAATGACAACAGCCAGCACAGCAATAGCCATCTGGTGTGAATGAATTGAAATTATACCTATTTTTTTGGTCAGATGGGCAAAAAAGTATATATTTTTGGTGTGCTGCAGAATTTTAGTAATTAGTTTATGTGTGCCACAAGATGGAAAAAGTTGAAAATCGCTGGTTTTAAGAGTTCCGACAACACATTTCACTCTTTGCAAAGTCTCCCTCACAGGAACGCCTCCCCTGGATTATCAGGGGAGGCAAGGAGAAGTGTGTGCACTTCACCTTCATGGTCTTCAGCTGGGACCTCCAGGCCAAGGTCTCACAGCAAGGGAGTCAACACAGTTCCATGCTTAAAAGGAAGATTTAGAGGGATAACGTTAGGTAAATGAAACATCATGTTAGGCGCGTTTTAGAGATCATAGTTTTAAAGATTTGAATATGACCCGCTGAGATAAAATAAATTATGATGAAATTCACTCTAACTATACCTCATCCCGTGGTCTTTAAAAAAGTTTTAGCCAAACCATCGCCAACATTTAATACATTATGTGAACATCAGTTAAAAAGGTACTGTTGGTGTGAATACCCTGTAAATTAGATTAAAAAACAAAAATATATAAATTATTACATATTTAATATAGACCGTTTTTATCACATAGTTCTTTCAATCCTCAAAAATGTGAAAATATAGTTATTCACCTATGAAATAAGTATATTTATATCAACATTGTCAATTTCACAATGTTTTTCCTGGTTTAGTTTCCAAAGGCAGTTTGCCTGGGAAACATTATGAGCATGCAATGTCTGTACATAAAAAGAGCTAATTGAATTTGCTTCATGTTGAATTTTGACATAATAATTATAGTCATCTTTTGAGATGTTGTCCTACACTAAGTCCTCAAAGATTTTCAAATTAAATTGTGCAATTCTGAAACTCCAAACATGATTATTTTAGTTGAAAGGCAAAAAAAAATGTGCTTAAAATATGAATTAATAAAACTCTATCTCACACATTATCCTGCTTGACAATGAACAAAGTGCTTGTAAGAGAAAGATAAATCTAATTTAACATTATAACTCTTTTAATAATAAAAATATATAGATTCAAAACCTCTTCAGTGACCCTGTCTCACCCAGTATAATTCCCTAAAACTTCTAAGTCACTCAATGATAAGAGGCTGAGCTAAACGCTTCCACTGCATTAATCAAATACCAGGTCTAATTAAAAGAGCCATGCACAAAGCTTTTTCAAAATGTTGCTCAGGTATTGCAATAATTTCTGATCACCCAAGCCTGGAAGACAAATAATTAGAGCTGCCAGAGCATTCTGATGAGTGATGTCAGCATCTCCAAGTGACCTTCCCTCCACTAATTAATTTTCATCTTAAGAAAAGAGACCCTGTTGTTGCACATTATTAATTGAGTTCACTAAAAGATGCGCCTGATTAATTTTTGTTGATAATACTTGTCATTCCAGGCAGCGGCTGTAATCATTCTATTGGGTTTTATTTTTTTAAGTTGATCTAAGTCCTGTGCAATGTGACTGATATATCTGATACAAAATATCATGCATAAGGGCATATCTTATAATGCGTCTAGGCTATTTTTCATTGCAGTTGTTTGCCAAGGTAAAATGAAATGTCAGAGGGGAGTTTTCTGAGCTGCTGGGAACTGCAAAGGTGCTGTTTCACTTTGCCCTGGTGGCTTAGTGAGGCCACTAACTCTCAGGTCTCCAAAAGGGATCATTTTGTGGTCTCCTCTAGGGTTTTACAGTGAACTGTCCCATCCCCAGAGAAAACACTGCATTCCTCTTACAAAAGTTCTTCATCAAATTTCTGCTATTACCAAAAGATTTCAGACAACTTCCTTTGTTGTTCTCAGAGAAGGGCAGATAGCCTGCTAAGTAATTCCAGCCCTCTGACCCTGTGTGAGAACCCAGAATTTGGATTGTTGCCCTGTTCATTCATAAAATATTAGGATTAGAAAACAGAGAGAGAGCTATACTAAAGTATTTATTTCATTAACCGAAAATTAAACAGGAAATTCAGTCACACACCTAATGAATGTAAGCTGTACTCTAACATCAGAATGTTCACTTGTCATTGGCTTGAACTATTAAAACCATCATATGTTTTCAATGGAAACTTCTAAATGTAGAATTAATTTCTTAGGAAAATATTTTGCTTCAGCTTCTAAGTGAAAATATTTCATTTGTATTGGGAATATGAACTCACAAGTCTTCTTAACTTTTAAAGGGGTCCTGCTAAGCAAATTTATATAAATTAGTGTAAGTGAACAAAAATAAATAAATATAATTTTGTGGATACATGTGCTTGACAATTAAAAGAAAAATGCTTAATGAAATGCCTTTTTTGGTATGGTAAATCTGAAACCTTGGCAAAGTTCCTTGAGTCTTTGTTCAAACAAGCAAGGCTAGGTTTTGTCATCCATGCTATGTGTTATTTGTTAGAGGTTTAAAGGAGTTTATACATACAGTATAGAAGAAAAACCAACAAAACTTTGTCTCTTAAAATCGTTCTTGAGGTAGCCTTCTCTTTGTCTGTTGTAAGCCTGTTTCCTTAATTCTGCTTCACAGCAGGGAATGCAAGATGGCCCTAAACCATCCTAGATCTAAAGTCAGATCACGTTGTCCTACCCTTTAAGCCAGATTCCCATGATCTTCAATGGAAGAAAATGTGGCACAAGTTCTCTAATAGTAGAGTGCAGGCTGATTATTATCAATCAATACTATTATTAACTATCCACCAAGAATTGGGCACTTTGTACATCTTCTTTGAAATTTTGGATGACCTAAAGCTGACAGAATGACAACGCATTCCCAAGGAAACAGGAATTGAAAACCCTCAGATTTCAGGGTAAAGGTAATCTTATGTGAGTTGAAGGAAGAATTCATAATGTAAAAAACAAAAAGCGTGTATAGACACCAACCAGATTTTTCACAGAATGGTCCATTGTCACAGAGTTTTCGAATTGAAAAGAAAAAGAACTGCAGACATCACCTGCCTAACCCAATATTTTACCTATAAGGAAACTGATTCCCAAAACCTTTGATTAATCAAAAAGCAAAGGACTTCGCCCTTTGTTATGTGAAGGCATGAGTGAAAAATCACAATGATTAACGCTAACTTGTATTTAGTTAAAACATCTCTATTTCAAACCAGGAGCCGCATGTATTTCTCAGGAAAGACACAGTTGTTTGGAGCATCGCTCCAAGGTATCTGTGTGTGTCACCTCACAGGTATCCATCACTGCAGACGTCTTCTTCACACAAGATCCTGAGGGACCGTGCCAGTGTATTCTGCTGTAACTATCCGGGTTATGGCCTTTTTCCACAAGGAGGTTAATAAATAGAAGAACAAAGGTGAAAGAGATAAAGCAGAAGAAAATTAAGTGAGGGAGAGAGACAGGCATAAGATCTGGTCTCATATCAATTTATTTTTTCCATCATGCTTTCAAATTATAACATACACACCTAGGAAAGGTTGCCTCCATTTGACAATTTGTGGGCAAATGTAATTTCTTTTCTTCAAAAAATTAACCTCAAATATTAAACAAATAGGGAGAAATATAATTGAGAAGGTATTGTGTTATAATATTCCTCACAATTTCACTTTGTGCAGCTTCTACAAACTAGTTGTACTGACAGCCAGGCACATGGTAGTGACCTGTCTCAAGAAATGATAGTGTATTTCCAAAACA